>CAEGAE010097752.1:0-18794 GCA_903067095.1 Girardinus metallicus
GTTGCTCACACTGCAGATTGGAGCAAAGCAGAAACCAAAACCACAGAATGGAGGTGTTGCAGAAACAGACTGAAAAAAAATTGAAGGTAAGAGGTGACGACCTAAATGAACATCTCCACAGATCCCGATATATTTATATATTTACCAAGCCTTTTGTTCACTAGACTTGACAGAGAACTTAAAACACGATACGTGTGGATATTTTATGTTTTCTGTAAAACATTTTTGTTTAGACGGTTGAAATTAAATCTTCTGGTTTAACATTAGTCTACCAATATAGTTAAAACTTTTATTTACTCTAACCAGATGATGGACATGTCACATATAACCAAAAATACTATTGCTATTAACTCCAACTAATAACATAGTAGAAACAATATTATTATATGTTACATACTTGATCATTGTTTTTTGCCATCCATTGCTGTTGTGCGTCAGATTTAAAGGTGTAACCGAAACGCGTGAATACACAGGTTCCGATCTGAACTCTTGCTTGTAAAAAATGTTTTAAAAATCTGTATTTAATTGCTCTAAATATTTTTACGCATTAAAATCTCTGCAACTCAAGCACCTTTGTATAAAACTGCACAGCACACAGCAATACTGTAAGTTCAGACTGCACTAATATTAGAGTAGAAAACATTTGAAATGCTACTGGATTATTTTTTTCAGAAGAGAAATTGCCTGAAAGTGTTTTTTTTTTGTCAGCAGTGTTGCATGTTTATTGTTCTCAAAAGGAGTTGAACCAAGGAATATATGAATATTTTTTTATGTCAGTAGTGTAGGAAATGCTTTTCGTTGAACAATCACTACAAATCACTACTTTAAATCAAAAAGTCATTAAATAAAATTTTAAAAACTTGATAAATACTTGAAGGAATGCTTTAAATCTCACTATAAGTCATATTTAAATGCAATTCATGTGTCTGTGTTCTGTAACTCAACTCATGGTATATATGTGGCAGCCACTTGTAACTAATAAAAAAATGACAACCCGAGCCTGACAACCTCTACTTGTGTATGACAAGCTGGCATCCAAACTCTTACTTCCTGCGCCCGACATCAGTCTGACATTGGGTTACTCATCTGGAGATAAGCTGCAGAGGATAAATAAAAGGTGCTTTTGTTTTTAAAAGGAAAAAAAGGGGAAAAAAATGCTTTTCTCTCTCTTGTTTTTAGCCTTTAAGTGGAATGACATTACAGGGAATAGTCATCTCCACTGTGTAATTTCCACAGTAACAGTAGGGCGGCTTTCGACAACAATACAATTTGTCTTTTACGAGTTAGGATTGAAATATGTAAAGTCGCTCTGGTACCTAAAAAAATTGCAATAAAAACTACGTTATAACTGAAAGACATCAAGTTTGCCGTTCTGTTTTGGTTGGAAAAAAAAAAAAAAAAAAAAGGAGTGGCAGTACATCTCTAATTTGTATGGTAATATGTCATTTATTCTTTTGTAACGCTGATATATGTGTGCCATCTCTGGAAAATAAACCTATCAAAACTTGTTACTCAGCTCATTTTTCATTTTCAACAACAAGCCTCGGGACAATTCGTGAGAAGTACAAAACAAAGAGGGAAGGGAAAATATGGAAACTACAGCCGTGAAGTCCTCTGCGTAGTTGCAGGAAAACTTCCGCACTCATAATTCTCCTTCCCGGAGACATGCAAATACATAATTTCTTCAAGGGGGAAAAAAAAAAAAAAAAAAAACTATTTCCCCACCCACCGCCACAAATTGTAGTGAAAACAAGCACATAAAACGGCAAACTGGGTCTTATATTTCACTGTTGTCGAGGTAGGGAGGGATGGTGTGTTTGGCCAGACATTTGCTCATGAATATTTAGGTATTGCGCTTATGAATATGCATTAGCATGCCAGAGCAGCACTATCAGCACAGATTTATGAGCTGGGGGAGCAGATAATGATGAGGGAGGAGATAAGCTGCCTACCTTTACTGGGAAGACAGCAAACAGCAGAGCTGCATGAGCAACACAACAGTAACTTTGTGCGTTTTTGTCGATTTAAAGTGGCTTTTAAAGCATTAAAGAGAAACAGAAGAGTGCAAAAATGTAAATAGTATATTTTTATGCACTATTTACAAAAATGTACGAGACAAATTCGGAGGCTGGAGAACAAATCTACAAAGCGGAACTGTTAATGGGAAACAAAATTAAAAGGTATTGCTGTCAATTTTTGAGCATGACTGTGAGGTCTGTTTCCCCTCCTGCCAGAGGTGCATCGACACAGAGCATCGCAATCTTCTTTATCTGCGCAACACACTACCTGCCCGTGCGCATCGCTCCCGCGCGGGAGATTTGGGGTGGGCGCTTATGAAAGTGTGTCAACAGCGATAACGCGCCATACCGCCAAACCCCAAGGTTGCAGAGATATCACAAATCTGGCGCCTCAGGTGCACCGCAACCAGAGAGCAGAAGAAAAAGGCGGCAAGCTGAAAAGTACTGAAAAGCCTTCAGAATAATCACCCTCAGCTACCCTGTCCAACCTGCCTACCCCAACGCGAGGATGGTAGAGATTGACACCGACACCGTGTCGGGAAAACCTTCCGGGATGCAATTTCAGCTTTAAGGAACGGGTTTTTTGTTGTGAGCGGTCTTCATTTCCTTGGGTCAGTGGAAGCACGGCAGATGTCAGCAATTGTATTCTCGGTCTCGGCTAAACAAAATGCAAATTTTGCAAGAATCTGCATGAAAAATCTTTAAAGCAGCGAGAAGCATTGCACCATCCCAAATATTACGGTAATGAATTTGGATCACCTCCAAGGAGTCTGAATGAGAGGTTTGAAAAAAAAAAAAAAAAAAAGAGCAAAATATGGGATACAGCTAATTAAATTTCACCATGTCGGAGGAAAACCTCATTTCTTATGTACGTGAGTCACAGTGGAATCATTTCTTTAGCTTGCACAACCTCGTCGGAGGCAGCCGACCTGGCCTCTCGAGAAAAACATTTTTCCTCAATCTTTTCAGAGAATTCTGATCAACCATGGCAGCAAACCAGCGTAACCTCAGCAAATTAGCTGTGGCACTATCATTTAGTTTTAGCTCTGGGATAAAAAGAACCTAAGTTCTCTCTTTTAGTGAGATGAGACTAATCTCATCTCACTAAAATGAGATTAGTCTTGCAAAGTTTTACATCAGCAACTTTTAAGAACACTTCTGGGTAATAAAAGTTATGGCACTGAGAGAAAAGAAATCCAAGTAAACAACAGTAAAGTTTATTTGTTAAACTGATGGTTTTCTTTAAAGGCTTTTCAGCTTCCTGCCAAAAAAATAAAAAAAAGGGAATCATGCCAGATTGTTGGGTGTGGTCTCAGCCAAAACATGGAACCCTTCGAAGAGAACAATCCACCAAGATTACCCCAAAAACACTTTGAAGATTCATCCAGGTTGCTCAGCTCACCAAATACCAGAGAAGCAAAATAAATCATGTGTAAATATTAAAGCAACAGCAGCTGTGATTCTCCGTCGCATAGAAATTTAGTGAGAGCTGACAAACTGTATATGAGCAAAGTGACCTACAAACCTGACACCGGTTCTTTTAGGGGAAATGTCAAAACATTTCAGCAACCTATTATGAAAAGCTTATAGAAGGATACCCAAAATGTTTGACCCAGTTTAAAAAGTAATTATTTTAACCTACCAGGGAAATGTATGCAAACCTATGAATTTGAAAAGGTTATTGGCATTCATTAGATTAAAAAAAATATTTTGATAATCAAAATAAAAATTTGATTTATTGGCTTGAAGTTGGAATAAAGGTCATGAATCTGTTGAAAGGTTTAGGTAAACAACTGGATTCACATAATTAAAAATGTGTCTTCCATATCTTATTAATGCCTATTAAACACAATATTGTGTTTTTACCCTGTTTAAAACCATGTTCTACTGAAAGTAAAGCTTTAGTTTTCAATTAATTCGTTATAAGAATGAAGAACATGACAGATAAGCCTAAGTACCCCTTTGCTGAGACTGTTGCACAAAAACAGTGTCTTCAGTCAGAGGCTTCGTCACAGCCAATGTGATGCAGACAACTACAGAAAATCTTCTGCTCCCACAGCCATCAGCATCTACACCAACTCTTTGAAAAAACCTGAAAAAAAATGAGTTACAACAACCTTTAATGTCCCTTTGGGATTATTCAAGTATTTTTTAATTGAATTGAATGAACTAATATAGCAGTCAGCTTGCTTGGCTTAATCCTATAGCAATATCTGCAGCACCGTTAAGAGAGAAAACATGTTTTCATTCAAATAAACTCCAATTAACAAATGCTAAATCAGTTATGTCTTCCAGTTCAGCAGAGAATGGTGTGTCTCTTCCAAGATAACCAGATGAGTAGGAGCCAGCCGTTCATCGGCACACGTTTAAGTTATTACTTCACCAAAAAGGCAATACCTGGTAACCGACTCCAGCACACACACACACCACAAAAATAACAATAAAAATCCTGCTTCCTTTGAGAGAAAGAAGGTGTGCAAGAGGAGGGCAAAACAGGAAGAGAATAAAACTCTGCACATCACTGCAAAAGGTGACACATTGTTGCTGTTTTGGGATTACAAAAAGAATAAAAAAGAAAAAAAAGAAAACGCGCGCCGCCTCCTGCGTTCACCTCTCCGAGGACTTGAGCACATCAACGTCCGTTTCTTTTCTTTATGTTCATCACAACTCGAATTCTCATTCCGCGCCCTCCCTGTTTCCGCTCCTTCAGAGGAAACAGCACGGCTTACTACGGCGACAGCATTTTGCATAACAAAAGGGAGGGAAAATGGAGATGCGGGGGAAAAAAAGGGGAGGTTGTCGGAAGTCGAGTATGTAGAGGAAACTCTCCCCTTTGTGAGGGCGCGCGCGAGCACACGCGCCCGAGTCTACGCGTATGCGTGTCTGCGTTGTGTGTACATTAGCTATAAAGCCCAAGGCTACAGCCGGAGAAGAGATAGTGAACGTGCTATAATGGAGACTATGCGCTCACTGCGGCGGAGTAAGAATGATAAATTATTCATCAAGTTCAAAACCAGAGGTATCATCAGGCCAGTGCTATTATTACCAGCTGATGGTCAGCTGTTGCTTTAGGACGTGACAGGATAGAGTGTGTGGTTCATCTTGTTATGCTTAATTGATCATTGTGGAGAGTGAAAAGATGTGGGTAGAGATATTGTTCATAAAGTTAAACAGTTATTTACAGCTCTCGGAAATTTCACGTTGTCTCTTGAGTTTCTGTCTCTTGTTTCTTTCTGTCCATTAAAACCTTCCTGGTACCTGAGATTGGGTCACGGTACTAAAAGGTATTGCTTCCAAGTATGACATCCCGAGAAATCCTCAATTTAAAAATATACAACACTGTAAAGTGAAAACTGTGGATTGTAGAGGAAAGGTTGCACCACCTGTTTGGCTGTATTTCCGTCATTTGAAACAAAAAATAACCAATTATCGATTTTAGCTGATATGAAATGCTTGTATCATGATATGTTTTTCAGCCATGTTGTCCAGCCCAAGGATGGTGAAAGATCTGTGCTAAACAAACATCTGAAAGCCATATGACCATGCATCGACAGTTCAACTTTGGCCCGGCCATGTCGCATCACCGAATCTCTAAGGCTGAGGAAAGCCAGCCTACTGAGGAAGTTTGATGCATTCTTTCGGTTATGATCCATATTCCATGTAATTATGTAATAATCAAATCACTGGTGGACCAGTAAATAGGGAACTTCTCATTTGGGTAATTTGTTCACAACAATAGACCAAAGCAGTGCCGGTTTTACAACAGATGAGGTGGCAATCAATCTATTCATCTCCTGCTCCATTGTACCTTAACTTGTGAACAACACATGAAGACACCTGACCTTCTCTGTTTGACACAGATTGACCCTCATCTCTGTCAACAAATGCCTGCAAATTCAAGGGGCTGACTGTCATCCCAGGTGATTCACATCCATCCAGCCGAAAGCAGAGATGCTACCTTGAGGCTCCCTAAACAGAAACTCTCCTTTCCCCAAGTATGTTTTAAAATCTTACCCCAGAACGCCACAAACAGGATTAGTGACAAAGGGAACCCTGGGCTCAGTTTAACTTGCACTGGGAGCAAGCTTGACTTTCCAGACACAGCTCTTTCTGTGATCGTCCTTTAAAACATCCCTGGCAGCCAATAATTCAGCAACAGCCTCCACAAAATTCTTTGAGAGGCACAGCCATTATCCTCGTCCAGATTGGCAGAACAAAAAACACTCCAATGACTTCCTCAATAACTCTGAGGGTAAAAAAAACTGTTTTGCTGTTTTCCAGCGAAGAATGAAATTCAAATTGATATTCCAGATTCCTAGGTTTGACCATCTGCCAGAGATTCCCTGCCCAGTTACGTCTATATAAACACCAGAAGGACGCACTGAAATGTACATTAATCAGATGATGGCAATCTGATGGGGCTGTGTTTGGCTGAAAACTTTGGCTGTCCAGTGTAGTGTTTTACTCATACAAACACAAACTACACAAACAATTACTCTACTGTCAAAATAAGAACATTTTGAAAATCTATGAAAAATTTCATTCTGAACACTTACATATTTTTGAGTCCTTTGCTTAGACTTGATAATAATTTAAATGCAGCTTTGATTTTAGAATGACCGCTACTGAGCTATTAGGACATTTAGAGGCCTTAAGTAGTCCCAGAAACAAAATAAGTTAAGAAGGAAACCCTCTCTGTGTTATCAAGTATAAAATGAGCTTGATTTTGATTATCCTGTGCATGATCGGTTGGTTTTGTATTAAGAAAAAAAGAATAAGCCACTCACAAATTCTTATCACTCCAGAGTTTGTGTATTCGGAGGTTTTCCATTTCCACGTCTGAAAGCAGCGTAAATTCTGCTTGACAGTTTGATCAACAAGTTGTGCTTTAATTTGCAGTTAAAAGAGGTTTTCTTCACTGGTTCAAGGTTAGGTAATGGGAAAATTACCACCAGAAGTGCCATCAGTTGAGCATAAGATCACTGAAGATGACCATCTTTCGCATTTTCCAGATAAACAAACCATAAAAAAAGACATGTTCTGTAAAAATGTTTGCATGTTTCTTATCAATCCTTGGATTTGAGTTGTAAAGGATGAACATGGTGAAGAGACTTCGGTTTGGTTTGCTCAGTAACCAAACCCAACTGGAACTGGAGAAGGTTTTAAGACCAAGCTGTTTAATTTAAGCTGCACCAAATGCTAAGCCACACTATCATTGATATAATCAGCATGACTTTGAGAACAAATTCATCCAAATGGGAAAAGTGAAATATTATACAATAGAGCAACCATGCTGAGCAAAAGTCATTTTTGTACTATTTTTGCTGAAGTAATCTTGCAGAGTTCTAATTTCAAAGACTTGTCTGCAGTTGCTTTTTGTGTGGACTCTTCAGTTCATAACTTTTGGCTTTGCTCTTTAATCTATGGAGAACCGGAGAGTGTGCTTTTGTGAAATTTGTTGTAGTCAAAGGCCGTCTGGGTAGTCAGTTTGGCTTAACCATGCGTTGAACTGTCAATACAGTCAGTAGCCTGGCATTGTAGTTGTGTTGTCAGTTTACCAAACATCTGCAAGTTAGTCGTTAATTCGCTATCCAAAATAAAGTAATGAAAAGCTTGTCACCTTAGTGAGAGGTATTGGGTTTCTAGTAGAGCAGGTCAATACCACTGAGTGTTAATGATAATCTCTAAAGTCCTCAGATGTATCAAGATAAAATATACGTTAATATAATCTTCATATGAAACATCATTAGATGGGTATAATGTGTTGCCATTAACTATCATAATTTTGCTAACAACAGTGAATTGTCTGGGAAATTACATTCCCTGGACAGTGTCAGTTGAGTCTAACAAGAACAATAATTTGCAGTAGTGTAATTAATTTTAATGTGCTAACATTAGCATGCTTCATCAGCTTAGGGCAAAGTGGTCATGGCGGTTGCAGTGGTCTACTTTTCCTATCACAAGATAGTTTCCACATAGTTGATATGAATGTTAAGACACCACTACAAAATGCCGCTGACCCCTATAGTGGACATCTCCAACAGCTTTTGTCGCTCTCGTTTTCGATTTAACCATCAAACCTTTACATCTACATACAGCATATATGCTTTCATCTGCCACCCTGTCTCCTTGTTGCTGTTTATTGCTCCCACCAACCTTATTTTTATGTCTGTCTCAGGTAGAAAACGCAAAGCAGTGTAATTGGTATTCTGGCTTTGTCACAGCCAATGCAGAGCAATGTTAGCAGAATAAGAGAGAAAACATTCTTATCTGGATTTCTGCAGTAACTGCGCTGTGTGTGGGAAGCAGTGAGTCTGCTTCACTTGCTTCTCTTACATTATATTTTTGTCATTTTTGGGATTTTTCCCGCCCAAAAAAACTGCTCCTGTTGTCTGAGGTAATTATTGACTGGTTGCACTGCAGGATTCGAAGTACGCAAGCGTACAACACGCACATTTAACGTCAACGTACACAGTAAGTGATGTTTCTCATCAGACAAAGCCGCGTGTAGGTGCATTTTGAAGAAAATCTGCCTGCATGCATTTGCAATTCCAACACGAACACTGTGCAACCTTGCACGGCCCCTAGCACACCACTCCCACATCTGCACCAAGCGCACTTACTACATCCATACACTGCTCCCTCGGTGTCCTCTCTTCTGTCTCCACAGGGCTGCACTATAAGACACATGTACTTGCACAGCAACATTGTGGGTCTATTTTGAGGATGTTGAGTAAGTGCACCCAAACTCTCGCATCCCAGAGCGCTGTGAAATGTGACAGTGGATGGAACGAGAATTAATTAAGGCTACTATTTATATATTGCTTTAAAAACACTCAAAAAGCGGGCTTGGCATGCCGCCACTAACATGTTTCGTTTTATTCCTTGTCACAGGTGCGACGGTTTTTATAAGCCATACACTTTAGGCAGCGTGAATTTACATGATCATTTAGACATTACAATTATTCTGAGCAAAAATAATCATTGACCTATCCTTGAAAACATGAACAACCAGAGGAAGTTCATAAAATGGACCGTTTGGCTCTGTTCACAAAAAGCACACTTAAACATTTGGCACAGGACTCTAGAGAGTTAGTCATTCCTTAAAAGGCAATTTACGGCTATAACAGATACTCAGCTGTAAGGACCTGCTTTGAAGCCGACATTTTTATGATTCCTAATTTTCTTCGTGGCACCTCCGCCATCTTTTGAAGCATTTTCAGAAGCAACCTTGAAAGAGGTGGTTAGCTAGCCCCTTAAAAACAACTCAAAACATTGAGACGGATCTTACAATAAGTTTTTGTCTGTGATGTAATAAACACACATGACAATTTCTGTAGTAAGAAGTGTGAAAAAAATGAGAATGGTTTTAACAACTGTTTCATTTCTACAAAACAGTAATTTTTATAGCAGTTGTTTTGAATATCCAGCACAAAAACACATTAGCCATGCTAACTAGTTAAACTAATACCTATATCTATGGTTCTGTACAACCTTAAAGGTTAAGTTGTAACTTTAAGTGCTATAGGTATACCTATAGTACCTATAGCACCTTAGGTGGAGCAGCTACTTGTAGCTAATGCTAGTATCATTAGTAGCATTAGCTATAAGTGCTGAATAGCAGCACCTATAGTGGCATGCTATTAATGCTACAGCTACTAAATAGCTAGCTTTTTGTATAATTAGGAGCCAAGCCATTACTATTAGATTTGTGGCTATTATTTTGTCCAGATACATGCTGGACTGACTATGCAACTTTTTGTTAATTCTGGAGAAAACAGAAGAAAAGCACCTGTTAGCTTAAATCGCTTTTTAGAATAAACTTTTCTTGTCTTTGACCATTGGGCTAATCCTACAGGTTAAGTTTATCTACAGGGAAAAATACCTTTAGTTGTAGCTTTCCAAACAGCCACATTTACCCATCCATTAGGTATATGTATGCTTTACAAAGTATTGCTTTTAACCATTTTTCCTGAGTAGTATGCCATTTTCTGAATTAAGTAGCTCCTTAGATTCAAATAGGTGAAATCAAGTAACGTCTGCGTTTGAAGAGGCCTCAGGGAACTTGACTAAATCTCTTTAAAATACAGTACAGTTTTTGGAAACATCCTGATATGAGATTGCCTTCAAAATGTTGAATGTATTTAGTAGTTTCTCAAGCAAGAAATGGGATATAAATGACTCAGAATGTTCCAAGGTTGTGGCAGCCAGATGGGCTGGTCTGATTGTTTCAGAAATTGCTGATCAACTGAGATTTCCATGCAAAATCTATCTGTCAGACTTACAGAGAATGAGCTGAAAAAAGTGACAATAGCCAGTGTGGTGAAATGGGAGGTACGTTTCGTGGCATACTGCTGAAAAAAATGCCACAAAGAAATAAAGAAAGATACTACTTCTAACATCTAGAGAGGGTCAAATCCAACACCAGCAAAGTATATCTAAGGTGTGACAGGTGAAGTAAAACTTTTCTGCTACAACTTTAATTTTGCAATTCACTCAAAGAATGCTTAAAAAACATCATACTGGGTTGTTTGAGGAAAGGTCGGCTTTTGTGTCACTTGACATACATTCAAAATATTTAAAAAATTGATGCTCTATCATACAGAGGCAAGTTATGTGCTCTTATAGCAGTGGACTGTACAGTAAATATCTGGTAAGACGCTTTACTTGTAGGCTGTAAATAAACACCTTGACTTCAAAGTTTAATGCAACGTTTTCTCGTTTCCGCTTCTATTTTTAATGATAAGCTTCTCAAATGTTGATTAATTCTCAGACCAAAGGGAATACAGTCTGAGTCATCTTCATCTAATTTCAGAAGAGAGCCAGTAAACCTGCCTTTTAATGACACAACACTGACGTCTAAATTGAACAGAATCCTTTTTTTCCCCCTGACTTTTTCTCTCATTAGTGTTGGTAGAGGTTACTAGCGCCATTGGTCCATGTTTGACGTTCCCTGGGCTGCCATGGTAACCCCTCCTTCAAAAAAAAAAAATAAAAAATTTCTGGAAACAATCTATTGGCAATAACCTGTTATTTGTTTCTTCCTCCTTCAGCTGCCTCTGTCATTCAAATTTCTCCCACACTTTCCTTTGCGTCTCGCTTCCCTTCCTTCCCTCTATTCCTACATTTTATCTGTCTGTCGATTTCCACCTCATTAGCTGTCACACTGTGTCCATATTCAACCTCTGGATAAGTTCATTTGTAAGTACAACTGGAGGAAATGGTGCATCAGGCCTGTTCACATCTCTGTCTGTCCTCTCTGCCGGGACTGTGTGTGTGTGCGTGTGTGTGCGTATTTTTATGCTCAACTGTGGAGAGAAAGTGCAAAATCTAAAGAGTGTCTTGCTAGTGCTAGCACTTAAATGCATTGTCAGCATGCGTGTGTTGGCGTGTGTGTGTGTGTGTGTGCCACATGGGTGCTCACGTGTGTAACTGCTTGTGCCAATTATTTCATTACTGGCTGACAGATTTCTTCTTTCCACTATTAAAGCTTCCCTAGCCAGGGGCAGCAGTAGCAGCAAAGGCAGTGGTCTTTCTCTCTCTCAAACACACACACACCTATGCACGCGTACACCAGCTAGCTCACCGCCACCAGTTCAAGTCCAGCAATTAAGGAGGCAATTTACTCAAGTGGTTCCACCTGGGCCAAAAGGCAGGTGGGTGGACGTGCTCTGTTTATCCTATCGGAGATTATTAGGGCTGAGATATCATCGGTTTTCCTTCTGCCTCGCCTTAATGACGTCAGTTCTGCCAGTGCGTGCGTGGGTGAACGTGCCAGAGATTATGCCAAGCGTTTGGTTGATAACCGGGAACACCTTGCGTCTGTCAACGCGCGGCAGCGGAGTGACATGTGATGCTAACGTTTCGCATTTGTGATGTGCGCACATGTTTCGTGTCGGCTTATCGAGCTGCCGACGTGGATTTTTCAGTTCACACACGCATACACACCCACACATACTTGCCTCCAAGCGAAACCCACACGGCAGCAGTGAATTCTGCAGATGTGCATCTTATTCTTCCATCGTGTAGCATCTAAGAAGCCGTCTGATGTCAAAGGAAGGTATGTTGCATTTTTTTGCAACCGAACTCATTGGGTTTTCTTCCCAGACTTTAAATCAGGTTGGAGTGCGGCGGAGAAACGTGTGTTTGACCCAGTGAAGCGTTCTGAGGAGCAGCGAAGGGCTCAGGACGATCTTCATTAGGTGGAGGTAAGTATGTAGGGATGTAAGCCTTCCAGCAAGGCGACAGAGTGCGATGAGAAAACCCTTAGCAACAGCGGTGAGAGTCAGGGATCACATAAAAAGTGGGAACAATCATGTGATCTTCCACTTGCTCTCCTTTTATATTCCCTTCTGAGGAACCGTGCTAAGCAACAGCTGGTAAAAGCTCTACCAGTCAGCCACACCCTGCAGCACAATGAGTCCGCTGTGAATCCATCCCTAAAGGTAGCTCAGAGTGGTGAAAAGTCTGAGAAGTTCTCACTGCTTTTTCCACCAACCCAGTTCCAGTGCTTAACTGGTTCAAGAGTTTACTGAGCAGCAGAAGAAGCTAGTCATGCTAGCAGCAAGATCAGATTAACATGCTCTTTTCAGAAATAGTTTTCTGCTGTATTACAGGTAAGGCTGAAGAATAAACCAATTATATTTAGCTCTGGAAAAAAATTAAGAGCTCACTGCACTCGACCCCATTGAAAACCTCATGGTTATTCCACCAAAATATTGATTTCTAAACTCTTCCTGGGTTAAAAATTTGTATTTTTGTTTTTAAAATATAGATGAAGATGATTCAGACCGTATTCCCTTTGGTCTGAGAATTAATCAACATTTGAGAAGCTTATCATTAAAAATAGAATATGAACTTGTTTTCTTTGCATTATTTGAAGTCTGAAAGCACTGCATCTTTTTCGTTATCTTGACACTTTCTCATTTTCTACAAATAAAAACTAAATTTTTCCTTGAAATTTCAGAGACATGTCAGTCGTTTATAGAATAAAAAAAACAATGTTCATTTTACTCAAACATATACCTATAAAAAGTAAAATTAGAGAAACTGATCATTCGAGTGGTCTCTAATTTTTTTCCAGAGCTGTACATTACAGTAGACATGTGATCAATATCAACTGATAATACGTCTGATACAATATTCAATAATTTCACTGAACTCCAATCCAGAACCGTGCAGCATTCTAGAGGATGTAGGATGGGGAAAGGATTCGTCTGCTCAACTTTTCAAAGCCAGATAAGCAAAGGTGACATCAACTAACTCATTCATCCACTCTTTGGTTACCCAGCAACAACTTGTTGAGGAACATGTGTGGTAGCAGCTCAAGGTTTCGCTACCCTATGTCATAACCGCCTAAAAATACACAACAATGGCGTGGATAAAACAGGAAAGGTTACTTTACTAGTTTGGTAGTATTTCAGATATTTAAAACAAAAAAAAGAAATAAACAATTATTGATATCATCTGATATGAAACGCTGACATCATGATACTTTTTCAGCCACATCGTTCAGTCCTCACTATGGAGGTGAAGGGAAAGTTAGTTATTTGCCTCTGCAAGTCATTTATGAGTCTTCTAAGTAACGAGAAAGCGACAAAGCAGCAAACTACTGCTCAGTCTTTCTAATGTGTAATTTATGAATTACCTTGTGTACGGAAAAGCGATCTTTACAGCCGCATGCATATGCGCACACACAGCTGTCCCTGTGCAACTCGATGACTGCAGTACCTTAAAGAAACCCTGGTACAAATGCATCATAGCACACGAACGCATTCAGCATCCCAAACACTCTAGAGCGGCCTGTTAGATGAATTGAAAATGGAGCGGCAGAAATTTGCTCTGCGACGTAGCACAGTAAACAAGACACCGGACACGGTTTGCCACGCTGCAGGCCCATATTCATATTACTAGGTGCACCTCCACGTGTTTATGTGCCAACACTTACGGCCTCCGTCTTTATCTTCAGGTAAAAGCAGGCCCGTACGCGCACACGCCAAACTCATCATACAGATGTGCTCCGAGGTACGCCGCCGAGCTCACGCGGGCGGTAAATTGCGCCACCAGGACCCATACACGTCAGTGTTTCGTCTCTCCGCTGTTTGATTCAGACAAGGGCATTTTGTTTCCTGCATTCCACAAGCCCCATTTCTTCCCTTGCTGTACGTGGTTTTATCCTTGGGCTTATGCGGCAGAGAGGGAGTGCAAGAGATATAATTTATTGTCTGTTCAGCAAGGCTAATGTGCAAACCTGGCATATTTCATTTGCTGAACGTATAATTATTAAAATATGATTTTTCCTCCATCTTTTTTTTTTTTTTTTCTCACCGTTTCATGTTGTATGGGGAAATGCCATCTGGCCTGATTCATGCCCTTCATGTGAATTCCATGCCGATAGTAAACTCTGAAACATAAAATATGTTCATGTTGTGTGGAAGAGGCGAAGGCAAGAAAAAGTCAGCGCCGCGAAAGATGAGTGATGTAGACAAACGGGTCAATGCCTACCAAATTGAGAAAAATATGCATTTCGTAGGCTAAGGAAGGCTGCTACCTTCCTACTCTTTTCCTGTAGAGCACAAACAGCAAGGAAATAAACTTCAACTACTTTAGCACCTATGGCAGTGAACAGAGCATGCCTTGTAAATTATTGCGTCTGTAGTGAGGAAATGTGACTTGGAAAGGGGGGGGGGAAAAAAAGCCGCAGAAGGGGAAACAGCACACCATGGAAGAAAGCTTTCTGTATTCATGAGTTTGGCTTTAACAGTCCCTGCAGGTACAATAATGAAGTTCCTCTCTCCCATGTGGAATGGACCGTAATGATTATGATGAAGCAGATTTGCTGTTTTGTTTTGTTTTCTTCTTTTTTTTTCATTCCCTGCTGTTGTATCAGCAGAGCAGTAAACAAAAGCATAAAACTATATGTAACAATGATGTAAATGTAAAAAAAAAGGCTATTAACTGAGGCAAAAGAAGGCAATGTAGCTGGAACGGATAAAAAAAAAAGAAAATCCAACCTACAACGTCAAATTTCACTGCATAACTGATGAATTGCCTCTTAGTTAACTCAAAACCTCCAAATGCCGCTTCCTAACACACAACCAGGAAGTTGCTTAAGATTTGCCTTGATCTGCTGGCATACATCTCAAACTCTTTGGTGACTACAAAAGCACAAGGAAAAAACGTTGACAAAATGTGGAAATAAATGAACAAGTCAACTTGATTCGAAGACACCATTAGGCAAACTGATTGCACAATTTTTGATGTCCTACAACCGAGCTAAAATAAGTAACTTTTCCATCTAGCTAATGGTATATTTTTGCTTTCCCTAAAGTTATCAGCTTTATCCTCCTAACATGTTTTTCTTCTCTACAAGAAGAAAAATCTTGTAGAAAATCTTGTAGTACAAATACTACGGTCTTGATAGCATATGATCCTAAAACAGTACACATCCACACACACCAGGTGTTTTTTTTTTAAATACATTTCAAACAGTGAACTCAGTACATCTCAAACCATTAAAGATTTACCCCGATGTTATTTTGGAAAATGTGCCTGAACGCACATTCTGCCACAAAAAACAGGAACAAGTAGGTCAGAATTCCACCTGATCCTCAAATGAGCTTGTACACCTCCGGCCTCTGTTCTCAACTCTTTGGCAGCTGCCAACCAGAGAGTACTGAGACAATCTGTACCCATGCCTACTTCAAATTTGGTTAGTCTGTAAAATAAAAGCAACCATGAAAACCATTATTTGAAAAAACCGAATGAGTTATCAAGAAAAGCCGTTGAAATTGTTTGAGTAACCAGCGATACAGCTCCATCCAATATGTCAATGACAATGAGCAGACAAACCTTATGAATTTTCTCACATTGTTGCATGACTAACACCCATGTCAGCTGCTTTCCCGCTGAACACCTTTAATAGCATTAGAAGATAAATGAGTGGCACTGCCTGTTATGACCCATAATGATACGCCTTGTCCTTTACAGTGAGCTAAACCCATTTTCTTTTACGGCGCTGGGCCCCGCGAACAGGAATTTGGAGACCCACAAGCAATCTATTCAAGGCCGCAACAAGCTAAAAGGATGTGACGTGCCAATGTTTTTTGGTGATTTTCATTATGTGTCATTCCATTCTAATTCGTTTTCAATTGGGCCATAAGAGCTGTCGCCACGAGCGGTACAAAAGGCAAGGAGCGAGCGAAGGAGGATCTCGTTTGGCTCTGAGACATCCCGCGAAAGAAAATAATGATCTTTATGAAATTGCTTTAAACACAAACTGACAGGCGAGACAATGCAAGAGGCTGGCCTTGTTCGAATCGATGCTGCCTCCATTAGTTTTCTAAAGAGTAGCGTGCGATTTGTTGCGGTGGTGCAGCGTGGCATTGGTAATATTCTGTTGCTCCGACACAAAAAGCTAATCTACTATAGCCCAGCTAATGTCAAATTAAACCTACACTTCTCTCAGATGGAAACAGAGGAATAGCTCGAACACACTGGATCCATAAAGCATGACCGAGCCTGTTATCACAGGCGCCACATTCGTGTCACAATGGCCTCCGGGGCCACGCTTTTGTGAGGGCAGAAAAACCTCGTTTCTGCATCCATTCAAAGTGACTGTGATCTCATGCGCAGAGAAGATCAGACTTCCTAAGTAGCTATCGATTAGCCAGACGAACAGAGACAAAGCGATTGATTGAACGATGGAATAACCTCATCTCTACCTTTGACACAGCATGAAAGCACAAATTGAAACTGCAGAAGGGTAAACACACTTCTCACCCGACATTTCCTCAAGAACTTGTGGAAGCGTCACACACAAGCCTCCCCCCAGCCTCCCGGTGATCATGTATTCAATACTCAGGAGTATGAATAAAATGGACAGGAGGTGCTATCCTTTAAATCGGCACTCTGAGATTGTTTGTCCCGATGAATCCTGCTGTAGGCTCGGCGTTGGATCATCTAAGGGGAGGGACGCGCTTTTCTTTGAGAGGTGCCTGTGATGGACATATTGCCAGTGTAGCAAGAACAGACCCAACTGAATCCACCCTCCCTTGGACGAAAATGCTGATCTGAGGGTATCTTTCTCCTCACCGACTGACAAGTCGATAGACAAATGGCCACTAGACTCTAACCTCTCAAACAACCAGCCCTCCTCCCTCTTTTTGTCCTCCAGTCTTCTCCCTTCATTCAGTATATATATGTGCCTGCACCCACATGACTAATTCATACAGCTCAGCTTCATCAGAGCGCAGTGACCAGAACAGATTCCCTGGCTGCAGGGTGAGGTTTTAATTAAAGATACAGCTGCAGTAACAAAAACCATCCAATCCCTTCTGCAGTTTGCACCGTCTTTCCGTGAACAGAGCAATCCGACTAAGTTTTACTGATTGGTGTTGCAATAAACTGCACTGGTTCTACATTTTTTATCATTTGCATCTGCGTTAGGTTAATGTGCCCTGAGGATGTAAGACATGGCGTTGCGTGTTCAAGGTTTTACAGAGAGGTTTTAAATCTTTGTCCTCAAGCTTGGATTTGCAGGGCCTTGGGGACTTTAACATGGTACTTCATGGGTGGAAGAGAGGGAATGAAGTGTGTAAGGGCCATGTCTTCTTTGACATCCTTATTTCCGAAGGCCACTGAATCTCTCCAGTAAAAAAAAAAAAAAAAGCCAGCACCCGCAGAGCATCCACACACGGCCGCCTTTTTATTAGTCTCCCGTTTCAACTGCTGCCATTTTCTCTTTTTATTGTCCCACGGCACTGCCAAAACAGAATCAATAGAACTTTAGGAAAACTGGGTGCAATAGTGCACACTCTTTACTGTCCCACAATCAATAGGAGCTGTGAAAAACAGATCCGTGAACACACACTGAAGATTTCAACACGGAGGACCTGTGATTGAGGACACCGGGGGGCGGGGGAGATGTTTAGCTTGGTTTAGATTACGCTGAAAAACCACCACAGGTTTCTGCTCCAACTGTGATTGATTCATCAAAGTGATTTAATTAACAAACCCTTTAACTAATGAATCAATTAAGGTATTGATTAATGTGCATCGTCCATATAGATTGCAGCTGATACAGGCCATTACAGATAAATTGTGCTCAATTTGAAGCAGTTTACAGCAGATTACATGTGGGAAAAATGCTTACCTACGCGCTTCAGTGCTGCAAGGGGCCCCGAATACACCGAGGACTTTGCCAAGTAAAACACGGAGATTGTGACATTGCGACTGCCTTTTAACGACACCGCCTGAAGTGCGTTCAGCATTCTGCAACTGTGGCACAAACTGAATTAATATTCAGAGAGAGAGAGAAAAAAAAGAAAAAACAAGACACGGCAACCGCAGATGGCATGATGAAATTAAATAGCTGAACCGAAATCTCTACAGCAAAGGAAAAAGAAGGCAAAACAGAGTATCGTCGCAAGAAAAAATAGCAACAACTGTCAGCACAATCAGAACTTAGGAAGGAGATTTCGAATCTGCTTTTACTATTTGAGAACTCTAGTCTGTCTGGCCGTAAATCCCTCAGTAAAGCATGGTGTTGTTCAAGCAGTTAAGTCTTCAATGAAGTTGTTTCCCATTTGCGGGAAGCAAGGAAAGGGGAGCAGTTCATTTTCTGGATGTGACCCTTGCTTTCAGCTGAAGTCTTTGGGAAAGGTGACCTGATTAGGAACGGTTTAAAAAGGAGCAACATGGGGTGCTGTGGTGGCGCAGGTGCAAAGCACAACCCACATATGGAGGCTTTAGTCCTCATGCCGGTAGTCGCAGGTT
>CAEGAE010097762.1:0-44791 GCA_903067095.1 Girardinus metallicus
TCGCTCACACATTCATACACCGATACGCAGATCGGTAGGCAATTTGGGGTTAAGTGCCTTGCCCAAGGGCACATCGATATGGGGCAGGAGGAAGCTGGAATTGAACCTACAACCTTCCGATCACAAGACAACTACTCTTCCCACAGAGCCACAGTCGCCCCTTTGTGGCTACAAAGAGTCAAAGTTATACCCTGCTTATATTTGGTTGAATATCCTTTAGCATTGAAATTACACACTTTGTACATCTGTTAGCAAGATCTTTGCAGACTTACTTATCAAAATTGGTAGAGTTCATTTAAATTGTTTCAGATTCATGGCTTAGCCTTTAAATATAGTACATCAAATCTTTCGAGGAGTTATGGGTCTGGGCCGCTTCAGAAACGTGTGTGTTTGCCAACTTCATCCATGTCGACGAAGAAAGAACATTCTGCTCCAAAATTAACACGTGAGCTGGGCTGGAATTCTAATTGCTCACATTGAGAATCCAAATGTCATCTGGAAGAAACTTTTATGGTCACACAAAACACACTGAGTTATTTGGCCACAATGACAATAGGCATGTTTGGAGGAGACAAAATGTATGTTTTCACACCCAAGAAATCTGGAATTAGCTGCAACCATCGTAGGGTCTGCTTCTCTGCTAGTGCTAATGAATTCTTTAACTTTCCATCAAATTGACAGCGAGGCAGTTAAACCAAAGGACACAGTAGGAACAGGACAATATTCCCAAACACATCAAAACTGGTTTTGGAACTAATTAAACATTCTACCATTAAGCTTCTGGACTGGGCCTGATCTCAGGCATATTAAAAATGTTTAGACTATGTCTCCTGTGCCAGGAAATCAGCCAACTTAAACGAACTCTATTAATTTGATAAGACAAGTGGTCAAACGTACATCTAGAATGAAGGGCAGGACCTTGCTTAGAGTTGGAGAAAGTGTATGGTTTCTTTAGATCTTGCTTGGAAACATGAATCAAATGCCTCCATGGGACGATGAGACCCTGTGTGGGTAATGAGAGAAAAGTCCAATATAGATTCAAACTTCCTCCTTAAAAAGAAACCTTTAAATTTTATCAGTTGACTGCTTTTCAGATTTACTCATGTTACCTTTGTCTGTCATTGAAATTTCATAGATGATCCCAAACATTTAACCACAACAAAATCGTAAAACTAGAAGAAATGTGATATTTAGTTGTCCAGACATTATCAAGGAAGAAATATCTCCTACAGCTTCCTTATCTTCTATACTTGATACACCTCTCTTTCAATTCTGAATCGTTCTTCTATGTTTATCATAATTTTTTTTTCTGTATGTTTAGTTTGATCATTCGTAATGTGTCTGTCTCTAGTGGTTTTATGTCTGTCCATCTGTAGTAAACTGAAGTTATTATCTTTGGACCATAAACAATCTGACGTCAGCATGCAGCTTCAGTTGTTACAACTAGAAACTAGCGATTAGGTCTGAAATCTGGGAATAGTGATTCAGACCTGAACCTTCAATAACACATAAAGACAATTACAAAGTCATTCTTCTATCACTGTAAGGCCATTTTTAGGATTGAAGGACTAATGTCGCAGTAAGATCTAGAAACACAAAGACTTTAGGACCAAAACACATTAGAGATGTGAAGGTTTCAACTCAGATCTTCTGGTTGAAATGTACTTTGCATCCCCAGAATCAAAAACAATCATGGAGAAGCAGTGTTCAGTTTTATCTGGAACAAACTTCAAGAAAATTGCAAAACTGCCAAAACACAGAGTTTCTTTAAATCAAGGCCAAAAAGTTTAGAGCTGCTTTTGATTAATAATAACTGGAACATTGATTGATTGTAGTCTACATTGCAACTTTTTATTACTTCTCTTTATTTTGCCTGAAACATATTGCTTTTTTTGTTTGTTTTCTCATTGCGTTATGTTTTAATCGTGTAAAAAGCTCTTTGTTACTGAATTGTGCTACACGAAAACTTTTCTCGATTAGCTTCTTATCATCATCAAGTTAGTACTTTTCCAGTCAGACTCCAGTTTGGTGTACAATCTTAGACAATAAGTTGTGAAAATTGTGAATTTCAGTTAGCAGGTCTCGTCATCGCCGCTTGCCGGAAATACAAGATCAGAATAAATCTGTGAAGCCTGCTGTGTGAAGGTTGCTGGGTTTAATCTGAGAGTTTTGCTCCCAGCGGAAGAGAAAGGCTAATCAGTTAAATATTATTACAGATTAGTGGGATGTTTTGGGTTGAAGCGGGGTCAGATAGAATGTATCACTGCTGTGCTCCAAATACTCGCTGGTCTCTGCCGAACTTGGCCTGCATCCATTGCTCGGAGGCCACAATATGACTTATTTGTTCAGGGGCGTTGCGACTCACCTTTATGTCCCCAGCTGTTTACTTCTGTCCCCAGCTACAGTTTATATGTGCTCTGCATTTATAAACAAAAATACAGTCCATTTTAAAGTGACGCTTTAATGACGGATATATTATTCGCTGGGAGATCTACGGTTTCCTTCCTTTTGATCGGAGACCCTTTTGTTCTGTGGTGAGGTGAAATAGACAAGTTATGTAAGCAGTTTTTGTTCTTCACTTAGAAGAACTGACAAAATAAATGTCAAAGTAGGGCAAAAACCACCAAGCAGTTCTATAAAGTGAATCAGATGTAAGGAAACAGGGTTAGGATAAAGATAAGAACTTATATAACTGACCCAGTTGTCTCCAAATTCTCTTTCATTTAGAAGCTAGACTTGAATCATAGCTGTTTACCAAATTTTTAATTCATTAATCTTCGTGCACGTAAGCAACCCTTTCTCTTTATCTCAAGTTGTCTTGCTCTCTTCATTTCCATCTGCTCGTCATTTTGCTCTACTTTTCATGTCTGAAGATTTCTTTTATTGCTTTGTCTTTTTCACCGCCTCGTCTACTCTTTGCATTTGTTTTGCTTCCTCATTTAGCCACTCCTAACTCTTCCCTTGGTAATCTATCCACAACATGCCTTTAGCTCCTCATCCCTCCCTAGTGATAGTCCACATGCGATTTGACAGCAGTTTAGCTAATATTAGCATTTAGCTAATTTTAGCTTTAACATGTTTTTTTCTATTGTGAATGGAGTATGTTTCTAAAGGTCAACATGCAACCATGTATGCTAACTGTAGCAATTTAGAAAATAAGAGCATGTTAGCTAATTTTGATATTAAAGCTACACCTAAAACACTGAATGTGTTGTGTCTTGCTCAAAAGAAGCCCACTATACACATTAGGCAGGTTTCTTCACTGTCTATTTGTAAAACTTTATCGCTTGTCAAAAGACTTTTCGTTAGAATTTAGATCTATAGCCCAGTTGGCTCAAAATTATTTGCTTGATCTGTGGCTCGGGCTTCTGTGGCCCATTTAATAAGCCAACAATGCATACACAGAGAAAGCCAAAGGAAAATGCTCGATCCAGTTGTGTTAATCTACTTGTTGTAGTCTAAACAGAGAAGTAGACAGCTCACCTTGCAGACGAAGGAAAGAAGTGAAAGTGCAGATGTCCATCAGACTAACAAGTGCAGTGCGCTCCACTCCAATTAATCACACATCTCAGATGATGAAATCTAAGAGAAATTAAATGTCATTATCATTTTAAAAAATTGATGGATAAAATTAGATAATGACAGGATTTGTTTTGACACCGTTAGTCAAAATAAGTCAGACAAATAAGTTTAGCGCAACTTCAAACTCCTCTCCACTTGCCACCATGTAGTTTCTCCGTTGTTCTCCTTTATCTTTTATTTTTTGAGGATCAACAAATAGCCTATTGGTGTATTCCCACCACCACCTGGTTTGAAGTGTGGTTTGCCTTCAGAGTAGCACCTCATTGCAGCCCAGGAGGAAAGTCCAGCAGAACAGTGGTATCAGTTCGGGGTATCGGCTTGCTTTTCTGAGTATGAGCACTTGACGCTGGTATCGGCTCGACATCGTTATCGGCATTGGAAAACCACAAGTTTGCTTGTTTTATGTTGGTTTTTTAATATGGTGCCTGTTAAGCACTTTTGCCCAGTTTTGCTCTTTTGAAAACTTCTTACAAATAAAGTTGCATCAGGTTGGCTCTTCCTCCAATAAAATTTGTCTGTTTGCCACGTGTGACTTTCTTTCTTGCCGTGGTAAATTTCGCAGACCCAGTGGTCCTGGGAAGAGCGTTATGGCTCAGACGCTGCAGATGGCGATCCCCAACTTTGGCAACAACGTCCTGGAGTGTCTGAACGAACAGCGGCTGCAGGGCCTCTATTGTGACGTCTCTGTGGTCGTCAAGGGGCATGCCTTCAAGGTCAGATTGTATAAAATATTTTATTCACCAGTATATTAACAGTATTTCTCCATGTTTAAAACTTCAAATTGTTGTTTTGTCTAATAACTTTCTGTAAAGTTTTGTTGAATTCAATGTCTTTTTGTTTTGCCTTATGAAATATGTAGATTATGAAGTAGTTTACATTTAACAAAAAAAAATATTTTCAGCTTTCTTTATTGTGGATTTACATACAAAAACACTTGAATTTCTCCATATTTTAGTCACATTAAAACCTCAAACTTGTAAATGTAAATTCAAATGGATTAAGATTCAAAAATCAAATCTAATCAGAAAATTTATAGTCTTTCATCAGACGATGGGCACATAACAACCCTGCTACTTTTTAGCAGAAAGAACTACAGTAATTGTGATGGGGAAAAAAACAATTTATCGTTTAACATTTTTACAGATAAGAATTACAAAGTAAATAATTACCCATAAAATAAGTAAAATATCCAGTGAGCATTTGTCATAAGCGCCTCCCAAAACATCCATCCTGTGGTGCAAAAAGTGTGTTTGCACTATATGCGATGCATGGGGTGCTGAGCTAGAGTGGGCGCCAAAACGATGGTGGAAATAGAATAAAATATATTGAAATTTGTGGTTATTACATGACAAAATATCAAACAGTTCTGTGTGTTTTAAAACCATACCTCCTAAACATAAAATTTGATCACCTTAATTGTTTGGCAGGCATTTTGGCAGACAACATATTCGCCGTTAGTGGTGTAGTAAATGTGTCATAATCAAATGGATCCAACTTTGTTTCCATAAGTCTGTTTATATATTCAGACTGAATCACTGTGTGATTTGAACCTTGACGAGCCCCCCTCTCCCACCACACTGTTTACCCCTCAGGCTCATCGTGCAGTTCTGGCTGCCAGCAGCTCCTACTTCCGGGATCTGTTCAATGCCGGCGGGAAGAGCTCTGTGGTGGAGCTGCCGCCGGCTGTGCAGCCGCAGAGCTTCCAGCAGATTCTGGCCTTCTGCTACACGGGGCGCCTCAGCATGAACATCGGAGACCAGTTTCTGCTGATGTACACTGCCGGCTTCCTCCAGATCCAACAGATAATGGAGAAAGGCACAGAGTTTTTCCTCAAGGTGACTTCAGAGTGAATGAATGAGCTAAGTATGTGGCAGTTGTGTATGCACGAACTGTCGAGCATGCTCAAAGAAAACTATGTTCGTTACTGTAATATAATTGCAATCCTGATACATAATTCTGTTGTGACTCAGAAATATCTGAATGAGGATGATAGTGATAGGTAGCAGTGGTGATCTGATCGGGCTTGGAGTACCTCACTGCATAGATCTGTATATTGATCAGAACCTTTTCTCGCCAGCTTGTCATTTAACTTTTAACTGGAACAAACATTGCATTTTGCTTAAAGTGAAGTTTGCTAAAGTATGTGGACAGTCTAGAAAAGTCTGTACAAGTAGAAATATGCCTGAGGTCTGGGTAAGGGTGGAAAGATGGTATTCCTGCTCACATTATCTAAAAGTTTCATCCATCCATCTGACTGTCCCCAAAAGTTGTCGATAATTTTATCCATTCAGAAATTATCCATCTATCTGTCCGTCCATCCATCCATCCATCCATCTAAAAATTACCCATCCATGCATCCATCCATCCACTTTCTCCGTCCATCTGTCTGTGACTCCAAACATTATTCAGCCAACTGTTCATCTTTTTCTCCTCCATCCCTCCATTATCATTCACAAAAAATCATTATGAAGGTTCTACGAAGGACAAACTCCTAAAAATGTTGAATTGTTAGATCATAAAGCATAAAATCAACATACTGTGCATGGATCAAACTTTCATTTTCCCAATCCTCTCAGGTCTCTTCCCCAAGCTGTGACTCCCAGGGTCTCCATGTCGAGGAGACTCCGTCCTCCGAGCCCCAGAGCCCAGTCACCCAGACAGTCGGAGGGGTGGGTGTGTGTGTGGCTACAGCGCCTGTAGGAAGGCCTGCTTCCTGTCTGACGCCTCTTCCCCTGGTATCCAAGGTGAAGACGGAACAAACGGCCACTACGCCTCAGCAAGTCCCTCAGCAGCAGCAGGTACCCTCTGACCAAAACCCTTAAAACTCGCTACATTCTCTTATATTATGCAGAAAATTATATAAAGGGAAAATGATTGAAGAACCTCAACAGTCAGTTGGTTACAAAGCATTTTTTCAGTATCCACGGACGGTTTGTGTTGTGATCGTCTTAGTATTTACATGATCTCTGACACTTAGCGTTAGCTTTGGTGTATTCAAAAGTTGAAAAAGAACCGTTGAAACTTTAAAGTGCTTTTTCTCAAAGGATCCTACAACAAACCTTCATAACATCAACTGTTAATCTCTTTTATTCACTGCTTGACACCCCACACAACAGACTTTGACATGTTGTCGCTGTTTGTTCCATTTCCTTGGTAGTCGTGAGCATTTGATGAGCTGCTAAAACGTCTGGGTGTGATGATAATTAACCGGCTGTACGTCCTTCCTCCCCGGCAGGAGGGCTCACCCTACTCTGTGGTCTGCACCCCCGTGGCCAAGCGGCTGTGGGAGGGGGCCAACCGGGACGGGGGCGGAGGGTCTGGAGGAGGCGGGGGAGGTGGAATGAGGAAGGCTGCACGCTACTCGTCCTCCTCCTCTTCTTCCTCGTCTTGTAACGCAGCGACGCAGGATGCGTCCGGGCGAGGACCGGCAACCGGTGTTGCGATGGGAGCCGGGGGTGCTGCTTTAGTGGGAGGAGCTGGACTCAACACTAACCACAACAGTAACAACAACAATGTCGGCACCCCTGAAGGCACCAGCCCGGGCACGCTCAGCATGTACACCAGTGACTCGCCAATCAGTTACCATGACGATGAGGAGGAGGACGAGATTGTGGACGAGAGCGCTGAAGAGCAGTACAGACAGATCTGCAACATGTACACCATGTACAGCATGCTAAACACCGGCGCGGCAGGTGAGGAAATGAATAGGTCAATGTATTCGGATCGTTTTAAGCTAGCAAGTGTAGCATCAACACTCTTCCTCCTGAGCTGTCGCGTTAAGACCTAACGCGATCCATATTTCCTAAATGTATCTGAAATATTTGCCATGTTTTTCAGATCCATGTAGGAAGAAATATTTTCACAGTAACAATAAATCTCCCTCCGTCTTCAGTGGTCGGAGAACGGGTGGAGGCTTTGCCAGACTTGGCCCCCGATTCGGGGGGCGGGCGTGGAGGCAAAGGGGGGCGGTCCCGGCAGGACCTGGCGTCGCTGCCCGCCGAGCTCATCAGCCAGATCGGCAACCGTTGCCACCCGAAGCTCTACGAGGAAGGTGACCCGGCGGAGAAGCTGGAGCTGGTCAGCGGCACCTCCGTCTTCATCTCGCGTGCCCAGCTCATGAACTGTCACGTCAGCGCCGGCACCCGTCACAAAGTGCTACTCAGGCGGCTGCTGGCGGCGTTCTTTGACAGGTCAGAGGATGAAATCTTTCCCATTTGCTGCAATGCCGAGGCCTTTCATTTCTGTCAACTTTCTTAGCGGGTGGGGGGAGGGGAAGTGAAGCAGGCGAAGACGGATCAAGTGAAGAAAAGCTGTTATCAAAGTACCTTCTTGAAGGCTTTAAAGATGAAACGTTTTGATGACTGATTTGAAAATACTGTTTATTTCAGGAGGGTTTTTCTGATGTAAGGTGAATTCATTTTGAGGTCAACGTAGTTGGTAATCATCTTACGTCAAATCACCAATTTTTGTTTTATTTTTTTTGAAAGCTTTGCTTTCAGTGGAAAGAGCTTTGAGATTGTTTCTGTAACACCTGCATGTTAGAAACACTACAGTGCCTTGCAAAAGCGTTCAATTAAAACATAATAAGAAAGTCATGTAGATGACAAAATCTGAAGATTTTTGTCTACATGCCAAGTGCTGTGTGGAAGAAAACAGTGCTCATCATGCAATCTCCCATGGTGAAACATGCATTATGTATTATGTGGGAATGCTTTTTATCAGTGTGGTTAGAAAGATGGATGGAGTTAGAAGGAAACATGATAGAAGCTGCAAAGGACATGAGAAAAAAATAGAACGAAATACAGAAAGAAGAAAGAAGAGTTTGGAAAATCTAGATTGATCATAATCAATACAGTTAAATTTTCCCAACATAATCCCAAATGCACACCCAAATTTTTATAAGACTGCGACTATCACTTTAGTTATCCATTATTCTATTGATTTTTCTGACTATTAATCGGATAAAAAAAGAGAGAAAAAATTAAAAGTTTGGAAAATGTAGATTGATCTTAATCAATACTGTTTACATTTTTGCAACAGAATCCCAGATGCACATCCAAATTTTCATAAAACTGTAACCAGCAATTATTTTAGTTATTGATTAGTCTATCAATTTATCAATAATAATTTGCCATATTCTGCTAGTTTTTCATTTAACAATATAGGCTTTTTTATATAATACTAGAAATACATCTAAAGATGAAAATACACATATAATTCAATTTATTTTTTAAACATGAAAAAAAACTGACTATTGCATAAAATTCAATAGCAGCACTCCTTTGGTTGTACGTTTTATCATTTGCAGTAATGGATCCATTTGCAGCCAGAAAAATACTCTTAGCATCCTCGCGTGAAAAGCTCAGCTCTATTAACTTGACATAAGGTCAGCAGAGTGTAGGGCTGATCTGTAAATTATTTTGTGGATTAACAGATTATTAACTGGATGTCAAAAGGTGCTTAATAATTATATTACAGAATTTGAACTTGGTGAAGCTAAAACTAGGTCACTTAAAAACTATTTACAGACAAAGGGATTTTTTCGTCTTAAATGCAAAATGTAATGTTTTTTGTACAATTTTGGCTTAATTATTGCTGTGAATACGGCAAATGACTTTTTCTGAGCTTGTATGTTAGAGATAACGATTAATCTATTACTAAATTATTTGACGAATATTCCAATGGTTGATTCATCACGATTAATCTGATTAATCATTTCAGCCCTAAATTGTTAGTTGTTTTGAAAACAATTTTGGGGATGTGCCAATCAATCGGTTGACCAATAAACCAGCCAATACTTAATTGTGAAATTGATCTCACCTACTTCTGCAAAGGTCTGAAAATTAGCTAACAGAAAGCTGACTGGCAGTCGTTTTTACATGTGCTGTTAACAACAGTCACACCACTGTTGCCAACTTAGCGACTTTGTTGCTATTTTTAGCGGGTTTTTAGACGAAAAGAAAAAAATTGGTACTGGCAGGTCAGTCTTTTTAAAATCAGTGATTGGCCATAAAATTGCAACTGGTGTAGCCCTTGTCCTTTTGCTACCCTTGAGCCTTTTAGAACTTTTCAAGCTTTAAAGGTACCATTAAATACTAATTTTCTGCATTAGTGATAGTTTTGTACCTTAAAATTAACCGATTAGAGTTTATGAAATCAAATATGTGAATAAGGGGTTACAGGGATTTTTTGTTTCCTTTTCATCTGGTTAGGAGCACACTAGCTAACAGCTGTGGAACCGGAATCCGCTCATCGACCAATGACCCCAGCCGGAAGCCGTTGGACAACAGAGTGCTGCATGCGGTCAAATGTGAATATTTACAGTTTCATCTTTTTTGTGATATCTTGGCTTTTCTGTCAGACACTCCATCTGCTGTTAAAGTGATACCCTCCACTATTCTCCACTTTTCTCTTCTTTCATTTCCTCCAGTCTACTGCCAGAACTTCGCACCGAGCTTCAAGGAGAGCGAGATGAATGCCATCGCGGCCGACATGTGCACCAATGCCAGGCGCGTCGTACGGAAGAGCTGGATCCCCAAGCTCAAACTGCTGATGGCCGACAGCGACGCATACTCGGCCTTCCTGGCCGACAGCGTGAAGATGGAGGCCGATGTTCTTGGGGTGGAGCAGGGCTTCGACCCTGCCTCTCTGGAAGCCGTGGCAGCGGCCGGCAACAACAGCGAAGCATCTAGCGGGACCATGCCGGCTGACGCCATGCCAGGGGCCGGCGGAGACGGCAGCACTTTGTTTTGAGCAAACGATCACATGGAGGCGGATCGGACGGACTCATTCGTCTGCGGTAAAGAGTCGAGAACATTGGACGGCCGCGGTCTCCATGACGGTTGTCACACTACACCCCTCCTCTCCCAGCTGCCATGTGGTTGGGAATCTGTTCCTTCTCTCACAAGCTGCGTTTCCATTGACCATATAATTGCGCAAATTGGAATTACGAAAATAAATTAGCTTAATGGAAACATGCCGATTTTGAAAAAAAAAAAACACCACATTTTTCAATAAAAATGTCTTTGTGCTAGGGTGATTATTTTTGTTGAACTTGCCGTATTTCAGAAAACACTTTTTTCACATCACACGAGTCACCTGATCAACAACTGGATGTTACTATGGCGAAAAATAGACGTAGGAGAAGACAGGAAACGGTACGTGGATGATGGCACCACATGTTTGTTACCGACGTATCGTGTGAACACACGTATTGACGTGCAATTTCTATTGCATTTCTTATTTAATGGGAAACATCGTCATTGCGAAATTGTGCTTTTTTGACTTCAGCGGATTATCAAAAAAGGTTTGCGCACATTTGTCCTGGAAACGCAGCTACTGTTTGGTCAGTTTCTTGTACTTTCTTTCCTTTTGTTTGTTTTTGTCTTTCTCTCTCAGAATGTTCTCGTTCTTCTGACAGAGATCGACAGAAAGACGTAGAGAAAGGCCGCAGAGTAAAGAACGTGAATCTCCTCCCCCCCAAAACTGAACACACGCTCACCTCTTCATTCCTCTGCAACCTTTCTCAACTTTTAGTTTTTCTACATTTTTTATAGCTTTTATTGTCACCAAGGCTCTTTCCCTTCACAATCAATCACCGACATTCCCTGGGGAGGGCTGTCAGTGAGGGTAATCCTGTTTGGAGAGAGCGATATTTTCCCTCCCCCAAACTCCGGTAACACTGTTGTTTTGATATTGAATGTATGCGAGGCGAAGCGTGCGAACTACAGCGTTCTAAGACAGTGACGACTGAAAGATTGTGCTGAGCCCCTTTTTGCTTTCACTGTTTAGTGTTTTGTGGCGTCGATAAGGTCGAGGGTTGTACATTTCGATGCGTATATTGACAGTTTACAATCTCCTGGCCCCGCTGCCTGAAACTCCCAACACCCTGTTACAATTTTTTTTTTTGTTTACATTGTTGTTTTTATTATTATTATTACTCCCAAGGCTCCTGGGGGGGAACAACATTGCTACAGATTGCAATCAAAGAAATTTGTTGGCTATGAATACACTGTTATTTTATTTTGTGTGGTACGAGTACAATCAGGCTGTGTTTTTGTACGGAACTGAAGCAGAAAATGCATGTTTTTATGTTGTTGTTTTTTTTAAATGTTCAATTCCCCAACCCCACCCCTCAAAAAAAACAACCAAATTTTTTAGCTAATGTCCAATTTTTTCCAATGTTTACCACCCATTTTTAAAAAAATATTTAAAGAAAAATTCCAAATTGTAAATATCACAAGTCTCCACCTTTGAGCTAACTAAGCTATTTTGATGTGCATGTGATGTGCTTTGCTAAGTATTTCTACGCCTTCAACTTTTTCACATTTTAGCATTAGCAACAGACTTGATTATAAAAGGTAGGAAGTACATGGATTTAAACATTCAAAACAAGCTTTTTATGGTGCTACTTTAGAAATATTTACAAAGAATTTTGTGATAACTTAAAACAAAATTCTTTGTAAAGTCTACATATAGAAAAAGACAAAAAGAACTTGCCTAGCTTGATTTCATTTCTTTGGATTTTCGAAATTGCAAATTTTCTGCGATTGCGAAATTATAAAAGATTGGAGAATCACATGACATCTAAAGGCAGTCACGTCCTCTAGCTTTTATTTAAGGATAGTAAGGAAAGGAAAGTAATAGCAGGTAAATACAAGAGCATGCCACACTAATATTACAATTGTGTTTATTTTTCTTCCACTTTGCAGTTTTGCACCATTTTATGTTGATCTATCACATGAAAACCTGATAGTACACAAAGATGTTTTATTTGGAATGTGACAAAATGTGAAAAGGTTTAAGGAGTGTGAATACTTTTTGCAAAGGACTGAGTGTGTGAGGTCCTTTTTATCTCGCGTTTGAATTGAAATATTTGCAGCTGTGGCGCTAAGAGCGCAGGTTTTCCCTCAGGCGTTTTCTGGCTGGTTGTGTGCTGGGATTGACAGAAGCGCAAATACTTGGCAGGGAATATAGCTCTGTGTGTATATGTAGGGATGTGTTGAATGTGTGTGTGCTGCTGGGAAGAGAGAGAGAGAAAGAGTGGGAAGTCAGACGGCACGTTTTCACACACGCTTGGTCGATTCATTCACCGCTCAGACCTACACGCTAATACACATTGGGGCGCTGCCGGTCCCATCGGCCACAGTGCACCAGGGAAACATGGGAATCCAACGAAACACATAGAAGTGATCAGCTAACGTGGATTTGTTTCTGTGTGCTGAACATGCTGGGAACAGTTTGGAAGTTCTTTCTTAGCATTTTAAAAGAAAGTTACGGTATTTATTTACTAAAGATGCAACAAAATATAAATGAGAGATCAACCAAAAAATACGTTGGCATAGAAACGGATGTTTTGGCTGAATATAAGAATTTAAATAAAGGAAGAAAAAAATATATATATCTTTTTTAAGAAATTAACAAATGACCTTCAGAATTTAAAGCCTGTTCAAATAGTTATCAGCTGAACCCTGAAAGGGTTTTTTCCTTCATGATTAATTCACGAAAACCAATAACAGCTTTTGATTATGCCAACTATTATTTTGGATGTGAAGGGCATTGTGATGTGTCAAATAAACCTCAAGGATCTCTGATCTTTAAGACAGAACACAAAAGGTTGTGTGATTTCAACGAGATTTAACCTCAAACTGTGGACAGCCATTTATTACTTAAAAAACAGATATTACAACAATCAAAACATTTGAAGTTTATGTTCATATCCAACTCAAAATTACTTTTTCTGCTATATTTTATCATATTTTAAGTAGTTTATTTTTTTTTACATAGACCCAGAACCGGAAAAACCTCTCCTTCCTGTGAATGTCTGATGAATTTAACACATTATGTTTTCATATATGTATTTGCCAGTATTAAATAAAATTTTAAAAATGAGACCTATATGATTAAAATGCTACAAATAAATATTGAGATTTTAAGCTAACTTACGAGAAATATATTTTAAATAGGATGAAATATAAAACTGTTCAGTGGAGTTAAGGTACAAAAAATGTGTGTCTTGGCAGATATTATTCTTGAACATGTATGCTGTACTGTTATACTCAAAATGTAACATTATCATGTTAGTCATTTTCCACCAACATGTGCCACTGATAACTTTCACAACACACATAGATAAATAAATTCCCCTATTATTGCAGCATCACAAAACAAAAGAAAAATCCAGCCTTTAATTTAGGATAATTAATTCAAAGAACAAAAACAGTGTCAAGAAATGTTTTTAGCAAACTCACTTAAAGATAAGAGAACACGGTATTCAATTACAGCTGATGTGTAACTGTCTCCATAAAACAGGAAATGACCAGGAGAAAAGACAAACTCGCCAAAGTAAAACCTTCCTATATCAATGGACAGAGCAATAATGATAACATTTAAAACAACAGGAACTGACAATCGATAAGAGCCCAAGTTTATCTCGCACAGTGAGGTTGATGACAACAGCAGTCCTTTTAACTGTGGATTATAGACATATTTAGCAGTAGCACAGAATTTTAGTGTCACTAATCTTCATCCTTACACTAGACATTGAAGGTGCTGTACGTGCGAAAAGACAAATAGCAGCATAGTGACCTCATATGCATATCTAACATGTCCGCCATGTACATTTATCCAAACTACTCGGCTAGATTGCTGTGACTAAGAACAATAAGCTAGCAAGGTCCATTCCTTTTTCTTATGCTTGTTTTTGTTCAATCCTTTCTTTTAGTTGTTTTAATGGAGCAAATCCTACGCACCTTATTGCCTGTGTGGCAAAACAAAAAAAAACAAGTAAATTGCCTGAAAGTTGACTAAGTAGCTTGTGACTGTCAACAAATCTTTGGGTCTTCCCCACACATGACAAGAAAAAGATAATTGAGAAAAAGTATCATCTTGAATCTCCTCGCCAGACCGAATCAGAGTTGTACAGACACAACCCAGAGGTCTTCCTCAGACCAGAACTCACAGTTTCCAAGACCTCGTTATAAAGGAATAACGAGGTCTTCAACCTTGTCTTGGTTAGAAAATACATCTTGGTAAAATTATGGGAAAATTTTTCAGACTTCCCATGTATATCAGCAGAAATATATGAGAACAAACCTAGAATTTGAGGGCGCATTCACACCAGCCCTGTTTAATCCGCTTCAATCAACTATGTAGTTAATTTGTCTGGGGAAAAAAAAAGCGGGTTCATTTGGGGGGATGTGAATGCGTAATCAGAACTTTGATGTTGAGCCAAAAAAGCAAACTCTGGTCCGGCTACAAATCAGTTCTTGGTTCAGTTGAACTGAACTCTGGTGCGGTTTGAATGCATATGGGAGTGCCAAGCGGACCAAAGAACGCTCCAAAAGCAGGAAGCACACTATAGCACAGGGCATTCTGGGTAAATATAACCAAAACAAATGTGCTCATTGGAAAAAAACATATTTGATATATGTCAATGATTGCCTCAAAATATTAAATGGATCTCCAACTACAACAAAAAAGTGATATTTTCTCCGAATTGGCCAGTTAATTCCCATGAATTCGATGTAAAGTTTCTGGGAATTTACCAGAGATTTTCTGCCGCTTCCCATCCTTTCATTTGTTTTCATATGTATTTATGTATTTATATAATGTAATCTTTTTTATTAATATTTCTCTATGAATAGACCGAGAAGCACAAAACACGTGTGGTACAAGCTAAGCTTGGGCAATAAACCAAAAATTAACCGAGACCGAAGTTTATGACAACGGCCGACATCATTTTGCCCATATTGGTATATTGAGTATTTAAAGAAAATAAAAGTGGTTTGTCTTTTTTGGCTGTGTATAGGTTAGGCAATGCTCATGTCCCTTTAAGACGCTGCGCTACCTGTACAGTCTGTAGTCACGTGACTCCACCCCTTCTAGTCGCCAAAAAGATGTGAAAGAGACTGTGAGGTTGAGGAAATAGAGGAACTACGAATTGTTGAAGGTAGAGCAGGTTGAGGAGGAAAAGGAGCAGCTCTTCCCCCCTCAAAAAAAGCATCAATCATTAGGCAACATTTTTGAGTTCAGCAAGGACGTTTTAAGTTATTTCATATTTCTAAACTTGTTCAGTTTGTTTACTAAAAGTACAAATCTTTCTTAATCTATTTGCATTAGCTGTAGTTTTAACGCTCATTAAAGTGGCAATACAAATAATTGCGAAAAAACAGTCCAGAGGAATAATACTATCAATATAACTGACTGCGGAGTATTTATCACATTCTTTAACTTCGGTGTGGGAGGGGTAGTGTTATCGTCCATTTATCGTTGTTGAGGTGAACTCTTCAGTAAATCACGATATTGATTTTAGGCCATATTGCTCAGTCATAGCACAATTTACGGCAGCCTAGCCGAGTTCGGTACCTGAAGGACGGTACAGATTTGATTAAAAAAAATTACAAAGTAAAGTAGGACAAAAATAATCAGGAGAAGACTTGGGGGACAAGGAGTGCACAATTTATTATTTGGCATTTCTAAATCAGCTGTTTAAATTAAATCCAGAGCTGTGTGTGTGTGTAGAAGCACCTTAAACGGGGGAAGAAATATCTGTGAGAGAGATGGCGACGGAGGAAGAGGACAGCGCAAGCCTCCCTAGAGAGGAGGGACGAACGAATAGACAGGGAGGAGGTAGAGGTGGTGGGAGCAGGCACGCTTGGATGATTTTGGTATGAATGCATGCATGCATACCGCCTTGTGTGTATAGCCTGTATTTGTGTGTGTGCGGTGCGCGTGAGAGAGGACGAACAATGTGTGGGTGTGTTTTTAGCGTGCGTATGCATATTAATGTATGGATGTGCTCCTCTCGCTTCCTTCCATCTCCATTTATGGCGCGTTAACGTCTGCCTCCTCGCGAGGGAGAGCATGCGTGCGTGGATGTGTGTGTGTGTACGTGCCCGTGCGATCATACGTCCGTGCTCGGTGTGCGCCTCGGATCTATGTGCTGCATACGTGTGTCTGGCTTCACGTTGCGACTGCGCATGTCTGCCGCTGTGTGTGGGTGGTTTGGGTGCTTAGCTCTACAAGGTCTGTGTATATATCTGTGTGTGTGCGTGTGGGTGTGTGTGTGTGTGTGTAAGAGAGAGAGAAAGAGAGAAAGTGGGTGGTATATGCACAGAGGATGAGATGAGTGGCTGTTTGTTTTGTTTTTTTCCTCGAACAGAGTGGCGTACCTTTCTTTTTACCCACATCTGCAGTATGCGTGTACTGTACCCAGAGAAAAAATGTAAAGTAAATTCAAAGTAAAAAAGCAGAGCAAAATCATGAATTTTTTACATTTTAGGCTCCTTGCTAAAACAAGAAGCTTGTCCAGGCCCTGGTCAGGCGTCCTGAAGAAACCTGCAGCCGCAACTTCCTGACAACTCCCTCCCTCTCTCACCTCTTTGTTTACATTTCTTTCTTTCTCCATACGTACAATTCTCTCTCTCCCCCCCTTTGTCTGTTCAGCAAACCCACACACACGCAAAGGAAGGGAGCTGAACGGCGTCGGTCCCTTGTTGCTTCATTACGCGCGCCACCGTTTTCGTCTCGACTCCATTTTCTTTACAGAATGCAAATCCCTGCCAATATATGTGCATCCTCATGTGTGTTTGTGTGTGTGTGGGCGGTCTGTCTACAACAACAGATGGAGCTGCCAAATAGGTTGCTGTCTGTGTGGGAATATGTGTGTGTGTGTTTGTGTGAGCTATCCGAATGCAAATCTGAAAAGTTGCCGGGCATAGGTACGTATAATCAGATAAATCAGAGATTATTTTCTTTTATGCTTATTGCACCTCCTAATGATTAGAGTATTGACGAAGGAAGGCACCGAGTGTCCCACGGCGGCCGTGTGCTGACCAATCGCAGGAACGCACGGGGAAGAGACGCAGCCAATCATGAGGTGAATACCAACCAGACTGTTAAAGCAAGTGACCGTGTGGGTTCAGACAATTATTCTAATTATCCTGGATTTGAGCAGAAAGTCGAGGAGAAGGTGGCGCCGCGCCGCACCTCCTCCTGAGGAGGAGATGTTTGTTAAGAATCTCCCAGGACAGATGAGGCATTGCGGCACTCTGCCGTCACACGAGCCAAGCTTCAAACCAGACAAAGACACAAGAGTGAGAGGAGAGAAAAGAGGCTGATGATTCTTTTTTTTCCCCTCTCTCTCTCTTGGACTGCTATAGGAAGATAAACACCTCAGTGCTCTTTTGTTAATGCTGCAGGATCTAGTGTGGGAGGAGTAGAAATAATAAAAACCCAGGGATGCATCAATCAATCCGCCAGAGATCGAAATCGTCCCAACTTTCCCTCGATCGGCAGGTCGGATCTTGAAAAATCGGAATCTACTTACTGTTCGTTAAATGCATCCAAACTGAGAAGGTCGTCCATTTTCAGTCCATAAATGCATCAATCTCGCAGGGTGTACTAAAATAATCAGATCAAGGTTCGGGGTGCATCGAGTATAAATAGGGACAATCTTAATTCCTTCATCTACTGTTTGATTCAAAACCAACTACCTCTGTCTATGAACCCTCAGCACATTCATGTTTCATGTTCATTTTGTGAAAAGACAAAAAAAGGCAGAAACTTTCAAAAAATCAACAACTCAGACCAATTCAGCGAAAAAAAAAAAATTTAAATCTGTGCAGGAAAAGCCCAGTTGGTGCATCTGCACAAAAAATAAAAGCGACTCCAAGCGGTAAACACAGTTTGCAGAAAGAAAATTGGTAAATTTTATTTGTGTGGCACATTTCAATGACAGGCCAGTTCAAAGTGCTTTACACCATAAAAATATAATACCGTAACCAATTACGAAAAAAGCAACAATCACTACATTTAGTCAAATGCCGTCATCGAGCAAAAATACTTTAAATATGTTAATCATTGTTCCAGACAACTAACAGGTGTAGCTTTAGCCTTGATTTAAAGGAACTCCGTGTTTCAGCATTTTTGCAGTTTTCTGGAAGTTTCTTCCAGATTTGTGGTGCATAGAAACTGAAAGCTGCTTCTCCACAAAGCACTAAAGATCCATCCATCCAGCAGTTAATTTCCTTTAACTTATTTGTTTGAATTCTTCTCCCCTCTGTCCTGGAAGGTTCTGCTGTAAAGATATTTTTTTCCACAGCTGGAAAGGCCGTTCAGCCATGTTGGCAGTCACACTTTCCAACTGTGGTCTTTATATTAAACACCGTGTGTGTTCTTCAGCTGTCGTCGCACGTTAGAAAACGGGAAAAATCATGAATACGTGACTGAGCTGCAGGGCAGGGAATTATTGCTTTTATTTTTTTAATCTAGACTTGTTTGAAAAAAAATGCATTAGAAGACAATTTTAAGAAGTGTCCTTGTTCTTATTACTGTGGGAAACTTCCTGAAATGTCCAGTAAACCAGTGTCAGTTTACTTTGGCTCATATTAAAAAGTAGTAATCATGTACACAATTCTTGAGAGAGCTGCACTGTTCACCATAGTCACAGGTGAAAAGAAAGTACACCTCTTTAAACTCCTAGGGTTTTATATATTAGGATCTGATCTCAACCAGGATCCTCAAATGTACAAAAAGGAAACATACACCCCCCCCACACACACACACACCCCGGACTGTTGAACAAAATAAGCCAGAACGATCTGGTTGCAAAAAGTGAACGAATCTTTCCAGCATTGTTTCAGTCTTTCGAGCTCTACAGAAATCCAGATCCAAACAGCCCTCTAAAGGACCTGCAACAACATTTCAGTCAAGTTGAGGTTTTAACTGGTTGATTTCAACATCCTTTTATTTTTCTAAATGTGCTATGTTTGGCATCAGCAGACTGACCCACTTTGGGCCAAGTTTTGGCTGTTAGACATCCTCTATTTGACTCAAGAGTTTTACGATGGACTTGGAGCCCAGGTCCTGAAGCCACAAAGCCAGAACAAATGATCTGCCACCCTGCATGACACGCTGTATGAGCTCTTTGTGCTGGTAGCTCTTCTAGGACCTATTCTATGGATAGAGGGGAGAAGATTTTCTCTTGGTAAGAATTTTTTTTTTTTTTTTTTTTACTATTTGGACTAGGGGCATAGGGAAAAATCAACCTCGATTTCCTTAATTTTGTGAGATTGGCGATTGGCTGAGACATGGAAAAACAAAATTTTCCACTTACCTTATCTACTTGTATTAGCCAAAATTGGAATCGGCAGGCCAGGTTCTTTTAAAGATTGGTGATGGTCAGAAATTGGTGCACCCCTAGTTTGGACAATTTGGATTTTTAACACATTTTAAGTAGTTATAAGAATAACTATAATCCTAATTCCCTGATTCATCACCAGAGCCTAATAGTACATCAGTAAAAGTTGAGTGATTTTAAGGGCTTCAAAAACTGGTGTACTTTTTTATGACGAAAAGTCATTGTTTGCAGCTTTGATTAAAATATTTAAAAGTTTTATTTGGAAAGAAGCAATAATAAGTATTAGTGTATGTAGCAGAGTAGATGGGAACTACTGTGAGACAAATTGACCTCAGTCCTGTTTTACTGTCTGTTCATTGGATTAACATCACCTAGATGCAGGCAAGAGAACAAAATAAAAGTAAAAAAATATAAATTTTAAAATGGCATTTCAACAAAGAAATATTTCCAAAACATAAGATAAGTTATGTATCTGTGTTTTAATAGAAAAAAGATAGTAGGAGATTGTTATAACAAAAGTTTAGACCACTTTTGTCTGAACTACAAAATGCGTAATTAGAGATGCACTGGTCAGTTTTCGGCTAGCCAACACCAATTAACATAAATTAAATTATAATCACAGAATTCAAAATACTCTGTCTCGCCTTCCCGCCATAATCGTCCATTAATTACGCGTAGTAGAACAAAATGTGACATCACAGTGTTAGAGCAGTTTTTGTTAAACAGGATGTTCCAATTACTTTTAAACCAACAGAAAATAAATATGGAGTTAACATTTTAAACTATCTTTACATTTCATTTTAGCAATAAGTGTGATTAGTGCGGCTTGCATTACTAAAACTTCTGTGAGTGTGTTAGAGAATTTCCAAAGGCTGCCAGCATTTCTAAATCCAACATGTCTTTCAACAGAAGAGTTCAGACGGAGCTGTTTTGCTGTTTGTTTTAGGTTTCTCCTGAAAGTCTTGCTCTCTCTTAATTTCCCGCAGCCTGAATGACCCTTGTCTCTACATGTAGAGATAAGGGTTTCTTACATCTGTGCTTCCTCTGAAACTGTTTTTTTTTTAAAACACTTCACTGATGCAAAAAAAAAAAAGGCTGAATTGTCGTCACTCAGCAACAGCGGTACTACTGAAGATTGTTGTAATCACGTCCTTGCAGCTCTGTGATTTGTGCTCGCTGATCAGATCCTTTTTTTTTCTTCTTGTATCCAATGGTCAGGGTGGATAAAACTGAAAACCACATCTCTAATAGGAACTTAGGAATTGGATCTCCTAGTGCCATACGCTGTTAATCGTGTTGTTTGCCCTCTTGTAGGGCAGCTATTTAAAGGCAACGTTCTGTCTCACGTTTGGGTGGGCCAGAGGGTGTTTTGTTTGTGTGTGTGATAATGTTACATTTCATTTTGCTTTTTTTGTTTCACATTTGAGTCTTTAGTTATCAAGCTATTTTTAAAAGAGATGCTACTAATATTTCATCTTTTAACGCCTGTATGTAGTGTTGCGTAAACGGTTGATACACGGTTAGGTGTAAGATAGTTTAGAAAAAGAGAACCACATATTTTTACATTGAAATTGTATGACTGAGGTGCTGTGGGAATTGTGAGGGGGATATGGGTGTTTAATGCTGGACCAGATGTTTAGTTTTTACTGTACCGAGGATTTTGTCGGGCAGGGTCAGGGGGTGCGCCAACTGAGGAATGGATGGATGTTACAGGAAGACAAAAAGCTGAGGCTCACTTCAAGTAAATTCTGCAAGTCTAAATGACTGTTTTAAACCAAATTATGACATAAATAAAAATGTACTCGCTCTTAAAAGTATCAATTGACCTAATCAAGTTTACAATAACTGGTTCTTGAACCAGCTTTTTCTCAAAGCATAAGCTAATGCTACACGAATGTTTAAAATCCTCCTTTAAACGCCACCTGGTGGCCAGGTCCAGGTGCTGTGGCATGGAGGAACGGGGGGGCCTCAACCACTGCAGCAACTGCCAAAACCCACCAGGTGGCGGGAAGGAGGGATCTCAAAAAGCGGTGAACTATGATTGTAAAAGAGTTGATCACTGTATTCATCCGTGCACCTTAACGACAGATGCCATAGTCTCTGCTGCTGTTATCCGACAATACGGGATACCCTCCAAACAAGAACGCCAAATAGATAGAAAGATACTAACATGACTTCCAAAAAATTGTTTAAAAAAATCAAAAGAACAAATAAGAGCACTCCACTTGTTTGTTTGTCCGACGTTTCCATCCGTTCGTCAGTCTGCATCGGTTAACTCCTGATCTCATTCGACCCACAGATAGGGGGAAAAAAGTGACTTGTAGAGAGTGGGGAAAAAACAATAAAAAATAAAAGCACCTTCTGGGGAGCGCTCAACTTTCCTGTAGAGCCAAAGCCCTCTGCACCTTTCTGAGCACGCTCACTGTTGTCACTTCCTATCTGTGGTATATGAATGCTGGCATCTGAAGTGGGACTTTCTGCTTGGGGAAAGATAAAAAAAAAAAGGGTGTAGATTTAATATGAGGAGTCGTTTTCTATGTAAGTTCCTTGTTTTTATTGTTTTTACTTTTATGTACTATTGCTGTTTATTTGATTTCTTTCCCCTTCTCTCTTCGCTGAAAGATGATTATTGTTGAAATGATGAAGGGTGAACAGTTCAAGCTGTCTCCCTCCAGGCGGGGTGAGGAATGGGGTTCGGGGAGATTGTCCAGTTGGGTGAAGTAAGGCAAGTGATGAATTGAACAGGGTTCTCACACAAGACTGGAAATCCGCACAACATGAAGAAAAACCCATCTCCTAATTTCAGCTGACGATCTGTAGAAATCATGCCATCTTTCAAAAAGTGAAGAAAGACATTGCTTTCTACAGATTAAAAAAAATGGACTCAAAATGAAAAAAGTCCAATTCTACCAGCAAGTGTTGAAATCCTGTTTTAATGCAGCTGATATTCATTTGCTGACAGCCACCATTTCTCTATGCAAACATATTTTCGGCCTCAGATTTTTACAAAAAAAAACAAAAACAAAACACCCGTCTAAGAGGCACGCAGCTACAATATCCAGTATTCTTTCAATTATAAACATACATAGATGTTGAGCTTTAATAAATTTACAAAACATTTTGACTCCTTTTTATATACACAAAAGCAAAATTTAAACATTCACTCTTTAGTGTCTCAAACCAAACATTTTAGCCGAACTTAAAGGCCGCCGCTTAACCTGTTATTCAAAGTGTAAATAGATAACACTTTTTAATTTTCTGGATTGAATCCCGCTTCCGACATAAAATTACAGTGGGCTTCACTGTCTCTAACCTTGTGTGTGCTTTCGACTTACAAATTTGGTAATGAAAAGGTGGAAAGTGTCCAACGAAGACATGTTTTCAACACTTGATCCCAGTGTAACTTACAGAAACAATGGGTGGATTTTTTTTTTTCCTGTGTGGGAACCCGGTTGAAAACCTCAAGGAATGTCAGTGATGGTGTTATCACGTGTGTATAAAAAAAAACCTTGACTTGAGAACAGACAAGGGCAGGAAGGAAACGCAAGACCTTCTGGAATCAAGATGGCAATACTTAGGCGACGTCTTTACAGCTGTCCCTCCCTCCCTCCCTGTCCTTCTCACCGTCACAGCCTTTTTCTCCCATCGTCCTCGGCGGTTCTGCTTTGACCACTTTCACCTGCCTTGTGGGACTCCGAAAATCTTCACAACTTCCTTCTGTTTTCTTCTTCTCTGTGGTCTTTTTAATCCACGTCTGTTTGCTTTGCTCTTTTCCGACATCCCCGCACACCAGAGACAAAACACATACTTCTATATATAAAGCTCTATACACTGTATATGTACACATTAAAAAAAAGACAAAAAAAAAACGGGAAAACCTCCGAGATGCAGACGCTCGCCCACGCACCTGCACACCGTCAGGATACGTGTGTGCGTCTTTGTGTCGCTGATGCAGTTTTAAGGCAAAAAAAAAAAAATCACCAGTTTACCTCTGGAGCTCTCAGCCATAGCAGACTGTAATCTCAGCTCTGCAAGCAGCTTTCTGGATTGCTGTGGCTGCCATTACAAAGCAGGTTGATATATATATATATATATACGTATATATATATGTGTATAAAAAAAGTTGGTTTGTTTTGAGGGTCAAAACGGCCATTTTGAACACACACACACAGTGCAGGGCTTTTACAGAAACGGGACGCAAGCTGAGAGTTCATGTCAACTGTCTTACCTCAGAATCATACTTACAGAGCAGGGGAAGGGGCGGGGCTTGCACAGGACCATAGCAACCGTCAACAACCATTTTTGAAAAAAAGACAACAAAAAAAGAAAGAAAACCACCTTTCGATTGTCTCTGGTGTTGTTGGGCGAAGATAGCTTACAGAACTTCTTCTTTTCTCAGTTTCCGATATAAATATATAAATATATGAACTGTACATTACAAAATAGAAGCACTATCAAAGTTTGATTGTTAGGTGTGCACTCGCAGCATGAGGTATTCTTTATTACTCTTCATAACTCGGATAAATGAAAAGGTGAAAACAGATTTTTGAAGGTTTGTAAGAAAAAAAAACTGAAAACACAAAATAATGCAGTAGCATCCATCGATGTCAAAGAATATACCCACCCTTTACCCTCACTCCACACACACACACACACACCCAAGACCTCCTACCCTCAGTCCCGCCACCTCCACGCAACCCGATTGTTCCTTACACCCCGAACTGCCCCGCGTCCACACCAGTTTTCCCCTCGTGTGTTCAAAGTGCCAATAAACTTTGTGAATTCCTAACTGTGACCCAGAAATAAAGATGTTTGCACATTAACTACTGTAAAGAGGCAAAAGAAACCAGACTGATGATCAAAAATGAGGAAAAATATGGATATCCTAATAAAAGATTTGTAATAAAACAAGACTGAACTGAACTGCTGAGTTATGTCTTTCTGTTTTTGTGTCAGTTTTTCTCCCGGTTGAGTTCATTCCCAGTTGTCCAGTGAAGGGTAACCAGGCCCCAAAAATGGTTTATGCTGCAAAATTCCCTCTGTGTCAACCTATATTTTTTATAGATATGAGGGTGTGAAAGGATAGAAAATGTGAAAAGCTTTTTGCTGGTTGGACTGTGACATTTGTAAGACCTTCATACGTTAAACTTTTAGATGACTGCGGCAGAAACCATCGACGCCATTCTTGTTGGAGCTAAAAAATGTGAAGGAGCCTGGCTGACCTTTGTCGGCTTTCCTTTAAACATCTCACAATCTCTTCAAAACAGTATTTAAAAGATGGAGAAAAAAAGACGAAGAAATCATCCGTTAGTGTTACCACAGTAAATGTTTGACACAATTTTTGTTGGATTTGAAGTGTGTGCCAAGGAAGCTAAGCACTCCTACCTTTTTTGCACAAGTTTCCCAACACAAATTGTGTTGTAGTGGTGCAACTAGTCTATTACAATAAAATAAGAAGTAAATGCCATAATGTGATTGAAACACTGCAAACTAGGGCTGCCAGATATATTGGCATCAATACCGTTATTGGCCTATGTTGGAGCTTCAACTTATCAATGAGCTTTCTGTTATGAAACCTTCAGAGTAAAGAGTGATTCATTAATATAAGTCTGATAATTAAAGCTGGGTCGATATCGGTGGGTTCGCCATGCGATACTTTTTTGGTCATGTGGTAGTAATGCAGCACAGGATTAGTGGGGTGTTTAACTGACACAGAGAAGTAATGTCAAGTTTTCACAGTTGGGGAAATATATATGATAGTAATGGTAAATATCGGTTGTTGGACATAACAATACCAGTATCGGATATTGATATCAGTTCAAAGTTTCATATTGGTGCATCCATATCGCAACAAGTTTACGTTACATATTTGAGGTATTTTGGTTGAACAATTTTTTTAAATTTGCACCTGAATTTTGCTTTACATTACCTCTAAGTCATAATTATCCATAATCAAGAAATAAGTGTTGCAAGGATGGCCTGATCTAGACAAATTTACACACGCCATATTCCTTCTATTGCTTGTTGATGGATTGTACAGAGATTTTTTTTTTTGCATCCATCCCGACTTATATTTTCATTAAACTGTTCTCTGATTTGCTTTGAGTGTTCTTCTGTCGTCATGCTGTAATGGTAGCCAGGAATCCTAATTAACTAGTGAAGGGACCTTCCAGACGCAGGTGTTTTTATATTACAATCATTTGAAACACACTCTCCACTCGTCAGTCTCCTTCCACCTCATTGTGAGACGACTAGCAGCAGTTTGCTGGACCTCTGTTGAAATAGGTTAGCGACTTCAAAGGGGGTGAATATTTCTGCACTTATTTTATGCTACATGTCATTTTGTACAAATCAGTTTTTACTTTAACATTAAAGGGGTCAAAAGAAGCCAAATTTTGTTCATCATGACCAATTTGTAAAAGGAATAAAAAAAAGGGTGACGCATCCAAAGGGATGAATACTTTTTGTAGACACTTTAAGTACGCCAGCCTCAGGACAGCGGCCAGGTTATTTTCTGAACTACTCACGCTTTGTCCAGGCACAGGGGACCTGCACTCTGTTCATTCCAGCTAAACCGAATGCAATTTCACACGACGGTTCGGCTCTCTAGAGAAGGATGTGACGAAGTCTCCATTTTGATAAGTGCCTCTCAATTAAAACTCACTCGCAAGGCGTCTTCCAGCAAGCGAAAGCTTTTTACATATATAAAAGAAGAGAGATCACAGTAGGAACCGAGACTCAAAATACTGTATTCATTCAAACATACAGGTCAGTCAGTGTGCAAGGTTGTTCTAAATGAAATTGGTTATTTCAAAGCATGGTTATTCATGGAGAGCAAATTGGATGACACAAATTACACCAAGAAGATGCAATCAGACAATGTTCAGGGATTTTTACCGGATCAGACCGGACTCAAAACTGCCAAATAACATGTAAAAAAATGGCAGCTAAGGACCATGAACAGTGACAAAAAAAGAAAAATCATATTGCTTATGGGCACAAAAACTACTTCATTGTCTCATCAATAAGTCATAGTTTTACAAAAACAAATGCTTGTTTGCAGTTGTCTTGTAGGTAGATAAATCCTGATGGTTGGCAATTATTCAAGACTTTTAAAGGCTGTTTTTTAACCCCACAACAAAAGAATCCAAAAATAACTAATTAAACTGTTTAAATTTTAATCAAGTTTAAAGTAACTGTTAAAGCAGGACTAAAACCAATCTTCAGTTTCCTCTATCACATTTTATCTACTGTACTGAATCAAGTGAAGGTAGTTTGATAAAAACAAAGAACTTGATACTTTAAATACAAGTGTCTCTCAGTGTATAATGCAGTCAAATTAGATGTTTGTGGGTACTGAAATGTGTGCCTCAAGTTCTGTTAAAAAAAAGCATTACAGATACTTCAATGGTTACTGACCTCCAGTTGACCCCAACAGATCTTACAGGTGACAATAAAGTGCAAAACATGTATTGAGGAGTTTTACAAATAATATTTTTTGTTCGCTTCTTTCCACTATATATGTAAAAAGCACCAAGAGGACTAAATCTCACTTGGCTCTGGCAGTGGGAAGGCTTTTATTTTCAAGCCAAAACTTCATAGAGAATAATGTATCCCGACTCATTTGTGGACAAACGGTATGCAAATTTGTTTTTCCTCAGAACAGAGAGCCCAACAATTTCAAATTAAGACATTTGGATTTGAGTTAAAAACAAAAATTGAACCTGCAGAAGACAGTACAGGAAAATGATATTTACTTTCAATCACACACGCGCACATTAAAACATTGTGGTTACGATACAGCACTTCAGCACACCTTAGTGCCGCCTGAACAGATAAAACAAAACCCCTCAGCATCCAGCAGAGGGCGCTGTGAGCCTAACTCGGGCCCGCACAAAGAAGCATCTTGCCCAGCAACCATTTCTCTCCGCAATTAGCAGACGCTTTTAAATAAAAGAGGCGAACCCATTCGCTCCGAGCCAAGGCCGTCTCTCATCAGCCAGCGAGAGTAACAAAGCCCCGGCCAATCGCGCGGGCTAACGTCTGACAGCGTTGCGGAGGCGCGTGGCGGCAGCCCCCGCTTCACCCGGTCTCTTCCAGGGCGGGAGATAAAACGTTTTCTTCAGGAATCTGTTCGTTTCCACACCAAACGTGAAATACATCGGTCTCTCTCTCTCTCTCTTTTTTTTTTTTTTTTAAATCAGTGTTTTCAGTTATAACTAACGCTCTCCTCTTCGAGGAGACGTGGATGTGACCGGGGCTGCCCCAGTCCCGGCAGCTTAACTGATAATTTGCAGGTAATTTGTCATTCTAATTAGCAGGTAGGCACATGAACATGACGCACGGTTCAAAAATAGTATAAAAATATATTTAAGGCAACAGCCCGCCACTCTTTGTGTTGGGTTAAAACACCAAGAGATAGATTGTAATGAAGTTAATACTTAAAACATTTTACCAAAGTACCTCCATGAGTGTATTGTTTGAGCGTATTTTTCAAACCCCACCGTTCGCAGTGACTGCTCTAAATAATCTCCAGAAGCATGAAAATGTGCGGATTTGTGTTTGTAGCCCAACACTTAGCATCAATAATCGCGACGCACAAATATGAAAAACACCTCCGGCGTTCTCTTGAAGTTGTTCTTCTATCCGCCAGATCCGTTAAAAACACATCTGACAATCGCGTCCTAAACTCTCAGTGCAGGTCGCACTTTTCTCCTCGGTGTGAGTAAAAGGAGTGATTTTAGGAGGGAAAGGAGGAGGAGACATTCTTCTTTCCATCGTTTTCTGTCCATTCATCCTGACAGGTGAACATCGTCAAGAGGTCAGAGGTCTTCAGAGAGTAAAGAAGAGGATGACGACGACAATCATGATGGCGACCAGCACGCCGATGGCGCACCACTGTCTCCGACCTGGAGGGGGCAGCAAAGGGGAGAAAACTATTGCTATAGTCTGCTGAATTTTGTTTTCCTCATGGTTCCAATGTGGTCCAGAAAAGTATAGAATTATATCGGATTTTTTTTTTCCTGGTCTGCTTTGCTATGGAAAAAATATATGTATATGTAAAATATTTATATTCCCACCTTTTATTCCCTATCTAAATGTGTAAAAGTTCATGTATTTCCTTCCTTTCTTCCTGAAGGAAACCTTTATGTCTTGTTTTCTCTCTTTCCTCCAATGTGCCCTTTCTTTCTGTCCTTGTTTCTCTCTTTCCTCTCTTCTTTCCCTGCTCGTCCTCCCCGGTCTTCCTTTTTATCCTCGAGTCAGTCCTTCTTTCTATCCTTCCTAGTGTCATTTCTTCCTTCATGTCCTTCCTTACTTTTCTTCCTGCCTTCTTTCACAATCCCTTCATTTCCTCCTTGTGTCCTTGCTTCCTTCTTTCTTTCTAGTGTCATTCCCAATCCTTCCTTCCATCCTACCTTCTTTCATGTTCACTATCTACCTTCATTCTTTCTTTCTAGAGACATTCACCAATCCTTCCGTCTTTCTAGTGTTGTCCATCTAGGAAAGGAATCCTTCCTTCCTTATGTCCTCAATTGTGTACTCCTTTTCTTCCTCACTTCTTTCTTGTGTCATTTCTTCCTACCTTGTCTTTGCCTAAAAGCTTCCTTTTTTCCCTTCTTTTCTTCCTTCTTCTGCTCTCCTTCTACTCCTTTATCAAGTCCTTCCTTGTTTGAGTCCTCCCTTTTTTGTCTTGTTTCCCTCATTCGTTCAGTGTGTCCTTTCTTTCTTATGCCCTTCCTTTTTTCCATCTCACTGTGTCCTTCCTCCTAGCCTGTCGTTTGTTCTTTCATCCTTCTGTCCCTTAACTTTCTTTTCTTGTATCCTCCCTCCCTTCCTTTCCACCTTTGTGCCATCTTTCAGTATTTTGAGAGTCAGCGTAATTCAGAACTTTGCCATAATTTTGTAGAAAATCTTTGAATTTAAATATTTAAAAAATGTGTGGTTCGAGTCAGGAAACGCACGATAGGAACTACTTGAAGATCAACCTCGAGTCTCGAAAGCACTCGAAAGCCGTAAAACAGATTGTTTTGGGAGAAAGGCATCCCAAGAAAACGGCCGGTAGATGTGTTTGCTTACTGCTGGTCATGTGAGAAACCTTCTCCAGCTTCTTCAGGACCGAATCCATGCGGGATGACGTCTGGTCCATCTCATCTCCAAAATCCCCCAACATGCTAAAACAAAGGGAGACCAGATAAACAAACTGAGCCGAATGATGTCAAAACACAAATATGCGAAAGGAGCCAGCACAGAAATCTGGTTGTGAGCAGAATTGAGCAACTGGTTGGAAACTAAGAACTTATTTTCTTATATGCTAACAGATTGTGCTGCATCAATACCCACTGTGGACGTTATTACAGCTCATCTGCTACGTCATTTTTGATCAATCATGTTGGGATAGAAAATATTAGCAATCCCCAAGAATTCACCTTTGCTATTGATATGAATAATTAACTATCGATCACAACCATAAGTCTGCTTTATGTTAAAATAATTGAATATAAAATAATTACCAGTTTATGACAATGGATCTCAACAGAATCGTTAATGCATACACCTAATCTGGAGTGTGCCTTTTGCAGATGCTCCAATTTAAATGTGCCAAGAACAAGAAACAATCTTTAGATTTTCCTAGCTGAATCACATTGAAGCTGGTTATGTGGTTAAAGTTAATTTACAGTAAAATTCAACAAATTCTTGAGAAAGTGGAAACCATCTAGATGAGCAGCGTTCTGTGGGCAGGAGAACTCACACGGCCTGCTCGTCGAGCTCGTCTCCGATACGTCCAGACATGTCTTTGAGCACTCTGATGCTTCCTGACACCAACTCCAGCTGCTCATCCTGCTCCTGTATGATCAGCTACACACACACACACACACACACACAAACAAACATGTTTCAGTCTCATCAATGACTAACATCCGCTTCCAGGATGTTTATTTTCGCAGCCTTCTACAGTCACCTTTCCCCAAACTCCCGCACATAAATGTGAACTAAGAGCTCATCATAAAGTGATGTAGGTATTTTATTCAAATCATTTTCTTTGTCACTGGAAAGAAAAAAAAAAGCAATAAAAGTTCTGATTCAGCTCAGAAACTACATTCACTGCGCAAAGAACGAGCAGCATTTTTTTTCTAATTCATCTCTGACTTTACTACAGGCTTACAGGAAGTGTAATGATGACACACTTGTGTCGTTGAACACCCCTGTCAACCCACACCACAGGAAGTACAAAAAAACCCATCTAATTCAGTCTGACGCTGAAAGGAGTCCTTCACTTCATTCACAGCGTGAACACACGCAGTAGCAGGTCTTTAACCCGCAGAGTGAGTCCCACGTCCTTTACTCGTCTTTTTCTCCCTCTGTGCGATACCTTCCATAACATCTCTTAGTAATAAAAAAGAAGAACAGAAAAACATCGAAAATTTTAATCAGGAAGGGGTTTTTTTTCTTTTAAGTTGGGTTACCTTTTGTATAAAATACTGTATATGCCGTTACATAAAGAGTTCACAAACCTCTTAAGTTTCCCATGTAATGGCACAGAAATTGATTAAAAAAATTAATAAAATGAAAAGTATGGTGATATTTCTTTATAGAACCTCAGAATGACCTTATGTGTGAGATAAAGGTGGGCGAATTGAGCCACAACATCTAGAATATCGATACCCATTTGGCATCAGTATGGTAAGGTCGATGCACCAGATTCATATTTCCTCTTGAAATTTTATTTTTGGAGTTTTTCCAACTCTGCCTCCAAAAATATTTTATTTCGATTTGCTTTCAAGTGATAATTTTTTGCACATTTGGGAAAAAAAAAAACTTGCATGCAAAATTGTTTTGTTTTTCTACTGTTTCTGTTTAACATGTTTGTATGTTAACATATTTTGTAGAGACCTTTAATTTTTGTCCAAATTTTGATGAGGTTTTAACAAAAATAATTTATAGGGGAAAAAACTGAAAAGAAAAAAAAACACGAAAAAAAACCTAAAGATTAAAGTTTGACGATTTACCAAACGTTAATAGTAAAAGTATTGGTATTATTGTCAGCAATACTTGGTATTGGATGCCGCGGTATCGCCCACCTCCACAGTGAGAGGTACATTTATTAACACTTCTGCGGCCATATTCCTTTAGAATTAAATGGAGCAGCTTTAAAAAAATATATTTTAACACAACCAAAAGCTTCCTGAGCATTACTGTAGGTTGTCCTTGGCAACAACACGATAGCCTTGTACTGGATTAATAATGGGTGGTTTCTTTAAATCCGTAGTAAGAATATGTGCTTCCCAAAAACTACCTTTAAACAGTCTCATAAAACTAATTTATGCTAATGCGTGATAATGTCCATAGAAAAATAAAACACGTGTGTTAGTTTTACGAAGAGTTGGAAATTAAAACTAAGAAAAAAACTTCATGGGGCTCTAAGGTAAACATCATATGCAGTGCTTTTAACAGATTTACTAATAGATGTCGACAATTTCCAATAAATATAGCTTCATTTTACTTTCTTTGCAACTTAAACATTAGAAAAAAGGTTTTTTGAACAAATAGTCGATTCTTTTCTGTCCAAATTGAACTGTCCACAAATGTTTTAAGTTATAGAAACATCGACTTGATAAAAACTTTCACCCTCCGTTCTCTGCTCTGCATCTAATTCTCCCTTCAAATATTCCCTTCTACTCGCCCTTCACGTTGCCTGCGCCTCCATTCAGCCTCTTCCTTTACCTGCTGCTGCTCCTGCTGCTCCTGAATGTACCTGGAGTTGGCCGACACCAGGTGAGCCTCCAGTCCAGTCGAGCGGTCCTGTTCCTTTAAAGCCAGCAGGCCCAGAGCAAGCACACGTAAGATCCAAATACGCAAAAACAACACAGGAGAAAAACAAAGCTGTGTCGTTTTTTAACAATCCACGGAGAACTCTGTGGACTGTTTTGTCTTTTAAAGGAAGCGCTGACCTGTCTGTTCTTCTTCTCCGCCCGAGCCACAGCGGACGGGCTGGACAGTTCATCTTTCATCTCCTGCAAGGAAACATTTTCCATTATTCCATTAGTAGCAACACAGCAATCATTTTAAAAGTTTGCCTCAGTTCACGAGTTTCATTCATGAGATTTTTCTCTCTGCTGTCCCAGTGAAACCAGGAACAAGCTCCTCTCTGAAAGTTGTCTGGTTTGTCTCAAATGACTTTGTTCTCCTCAGACCTATTTTAGAAATGGTTGTGTTACTTTTGAGTGGTTCTAGAAGCTGACTCATATTTTCTTTTCTTTATTTAGGTGAAGAGTTCCTCAACAGATGTGAAAACAAATAAAGTGACGTGTATCGAGAACTCGGGGCTGCTTACAGTGAAAACACAAAGAGTGCTGTGCAGCTCAAGTCAATGTTTTATTGGCAATACTTGATGGTAAAATTACAGCTGGCCTTGTTCGTGCAGTTCTCTTTTTTTGTCCTGGCGACCCCATCGACGGCGATCGTCTGCTTTGAAAGTAGCCACATATTTGACCAAGTGGTGACATTTGCACATGAAGAAATAAAGACATTGACATAACATCTAAATATAAACGTGTTCTCAACTTACTAAACTCCAGGGTTCCTACAAGTTCTCCAGACAGTTTTCTGTCCTTTTAAGCTAACTTTTAATGGATAAGTACTGGACTTTATTTAATAATTTATCAGTCTTTGAACAAGAAACGTATGGGTGGATAAATGAGAACACAAAAATCTCACTAATATCCGTACAAATGAGACGGCTGAGGTTCTACAGACAAATTCGTAGCGATGAAGTTACCTGAACCGACTTCCTGGTGCGCTCCACAAAGTCTCTCCTCTCCTGAAGTTCATTGTCGCCGAGCCGGAACTTCCCTGGATTTGACTCCACAATGCCTGAACCGGTTAAGGACTTATCAAAAATGTCTGAAAAAGTTTACATTTCAACGTATTACATTAAACCTTCCCTTGATTTCAAAAATGCCTGAGAAAGTCGTTGCCTCATGGCGCCGCTCATACTCCAATAAGCGTAGTTTTTGAGAACGATATCAGTCTGATTTCTGAGCCAGTCTGATTCAGACACCAGTCATACTCCTCATGGCTGGTTTTCCTCATATATTTCAGGCTTAACTCAGTTCATCCAGTTTAAATCCCATTTTTCAGTTTGTTTCCTGTCTCTGGAGGTGTGCCCCAGGAATCCCTATTAGGGTCCCTTTAATTCATTATCTACCAAGCTCCCTCTTGGCCACATACTCTTTAAATATTTCACTGCCAGGCAGATGACGCCTAACTCTTTATTTCCTCCAAACATAATTTCTCTTTCCACCTACCGCACAGCCGAAAACACACCAGTTCACATTGGAATCTTCAATTTTAACTAAATAATTGTTTGTTGATTCTCTTTCTATTATTTTTGGATTTCTTTGTCTGCTTTGACAGGTGAGGTTGGGTTTGCTTGAGGTGCGTCCTCGAATAAAATGATTATTTTTTTATATAAGAGACGACCTACTCCTGAGAATTTAAAGCAGCTGACATAATTGGTGTTACAATTATAAAGCAGAAAGAGCATTATATCTGTTAAAAATAAATAAATGAAATAGATGTCTACATATAACGTTTGTGAGTACCTCATAACATGTTTCCCCATTTCTACTAGTATATCTAGTATTTTCCTAAATGAACATCTTTCCTTTGGTATTTTTGATCTATAGTTTATTCGCTACAGGTTTTTAGTGGTTCAGACATCCAATGACATATTGATGCTCAGTGGGGTCAAAGTGTGAGGTTCTGGATTTAAAGGATACTGATGGTTTCACTGAGGTCCTCCAGGTCCCAGTCGATGGCCCTCAGACAGTTCCTCAGCTCGTTGGCGCTCCAGTCCAGCTCATCTCGGCTCACCTGAGACCACAGACACCAATGCTTACCAACCAAACGGCTACACAATGTTTTGTAAGGCAGCATTTCTGGTGCAACTGCGACAGATACTACAGGTTCCTCTAAAAGGCAAGGAAAACAAATGAAAAAAAAAAAAAACGACCAAACTTTTTTAAAACAGGTCACCATTTTCTCATTTTGTCCTTTAAAATAAAATAAATAAAAAATAATAATAAATCACTCTCCTCTTTTGCAATGGTTTAACGTCATGAACGAGCACAAAGTTATGCATAAGTGTGAAATAGAAAGGAAAATGACACCTGATTTCAACACAACATTTTGTTAACACAAAGAAAAAGCTGTGCGTTTGTATTAAATCTTTTCTGAAACGTCGTTTCATGGATGCAGAGCAGGACCAAAGAGCAGAGAGTGAAAGAGAAAGTTTGAGCCATCACTTCTGACAATCATAATGGGCAAGGATCAAATCCCAGACTCCATCACCTCTCTGCTCCGACTGCTCACACCGGAGCAGTCTGACTGCTCCGACTGCTCGGAGAGAAGTCTGCTTGTTTGGGTCGGACCAAAAGTGGACATTTTTTTTCTCGTTTGGTGCAGTTTGCTTTCAGATTGTGCTTTTTTTTCTTCTTCAAGTGGACAATTTGTAAAATCACAGACCTGAAAAAAACAAACACGGAAGTCCAGCTTGTTGCATTTGTCAGCAAGCTGGACAAATGGTATCGCAGTATTTCTACTGCGATACCATTTTGAATGTCATGAGTGACTCATTAAACACATTTTTTGCATTGGGATATTTCTAATTTTGATAAATGCGTGTTTCTAACAGACACATGACTTGCAGGCAGAAAATGCCGGATCAGGAACAATTTCAGCACATACACTAGTAGCTCTAGCAACACAGAAGGGCTTGTTTTTACCACAATGCCCAGAAACGGTGGCTCGTGAGTATATTTCTCGCAGTTGGTTCAGAGGGCGGCCTGCGTTTACACCCGAGGCAAACCACACCACAATTTGTTTGGAATCAGACTGAGACCATGTCAAAAAAATTATTGCGATAAACGATATTTTTGTTTGAAGACCTTTTTACACTGATTTAATGGAAATGACGTAATAATGCATGCGATTTCCTGCCAGAGGTAGATATATTTTATTTTCAAAAGAACACTTAACACTTGGAACTGATAAACAAAATAATAAAAAACGACCACAAACAAAAATAAAATGGATTCCCCATTAACAAAAAATGTACTTGAATAGAAACTAAACAACATAAAAATCAAAGTGAAAATAAATACTGCATTCAACCAAAAGAGTGCAGATTATGAAGTCTATATGCTGTATTGCCCTTCAGTAATCATTATATTTAAGTAGAGAAGATGGGCACATCCGACTACCTGATGCAATAGTTCACACTACAAGATTTTTTTGCCCCGATTTTCCCCTTAAGACAATCTTAGAACATTCTGCTTTCTAAGATTGTCTCTTGTGATTTAGTAACCGATCGTCCTATAATCTGTGGTGTGTTACGGTGGATCGTCGTGGACGCTCCGATCTAAATCAGGGGTTTTTCCCAACTGGGAGCGTCAACGCAGCCTGTTGAATGTGACAGGTAGCCAATCAGAAAGCGCGGATTCACCTCTGTGCTTTCTGAGGGGAAATCACAGAGGGGAATCCCAAATAGCTGACAAGCCAACCTGAAATCCAGTGGACATTGGAGACGATATGTGGAAGCAACATTAATGTTTATTCAACTTTTTGTGCAAAGAATATAGAAATAACAAAGGAAGGAGTTGGAGCGAAATCGCTAACGCAGTTGATAAACCTGGTAATTTTCAGCTGTTCATCGTCAATGTGACATAAATAGGTCATAATGATTTTCATTCAGTCAGGACTGACACTAGCCACATGCATTGCAGGTAGATTGTAGTAAAGCCTTGATTAATGGTTTTAAATTAGTTAACTGGACTTGTAGCCATTATTTTGTGCCCATTGTTGGACACCACACGGCACGATCGAACCCGTTCTGTCGGCTAATGTCTGATCTCTCGGGTTTTGAAAATGGGCCAACAATCGGCCGACAACTCTAAGATCGTGTAGTGCAGCTGGACATTACACTAAGGAAGTGAGGGTCAGTGGAGAGCACCGGAGTTGAGCCTTTTTTCATTCAGTGTCATCAAAAGACCGAGAAAAAAGCCGAAGAAACGATAAGGCGGATAATTAAAATGAGGTCGATAGTTTTCATTTATCGTGCGATTAATTAATATATTGTTTATCGCGACAGGCCTACTCACACCTGCACCAAGGGTCCAGATCGACAGTCCATTTAAAGTGGACCAAGTGTGTCAGGTCTGAATACACTCTTAAATATGAATGGCAAAAGCAAATGATGTAGATTAGCAGCGCTGGTGTCGACCTGGACATGTTACTGTGGAATATCGTCCTTGCTGCCCGGATAGTGAGCTATTAGCATGTCACGACAGTCATGAAACTGTCATACAGCAACAGTCTTTGGTCAGAGGCTTCTTCAGAGTGGTTGCAAGACTGACTGCTATCAGAGACCCTTCATGCTTACAACATGACCAACCACAACTACTCTTTCAAGAACGGTAGGAGCTGCAGAACAGCTCACCTGTGTCCCCTCCTGTAAGAGTTCTTCCCATCGATCAAACAGACCCCGAGCGCGAGACAGGGCCTTCTGCACCTCCCTGGAAACCAAAGACACGCATGACACAAGCATTACAATGCGGAGCATAGCAGCTGATTAACTGCACCCTCCATAGACACTTGGCTGTGTACAGATCCACCTCTAGCTAAAAAAAAAAATCACTTCACCACACTCACTCGCAGCAGCCAGGGTAATTACATTTCAAGCCAGGTAAAACAAAAACGAACCGCGTTATGATAAGGGTGTCTTTTAATAACATTCACAAGCATAAGCACATAAACTATCCCTGCGCCACTGTGTGTGTATATATAAGCTAGCTAGCTAGTTACAGCTAGCTCCGCGCTAACTCTTCTGGCATAACTTCCGTAAAAGTACCCCGAAGAGTCATTGCGCGGATTATCACTAATAATATTTTGTATTTATAAGTAAACGCCTTCACGAAAAACAGCTTTTCGGTTTCTTTTAGCTTATTTCTCACCCCTTTACAACGAAAAACGGGTCCTCTATCGACATTGCTTCCTTCCTCTGTAAGCCTAGCGCATGCGCACGGTTGAGGCACAAGCAGACATCCACACCTCCCCTCCCTCCTGACACGTAAATGTAAATTAAACGCACCTACGTAACAGAACGACATCTGGGTGCTGGTTCACTAAAGTTTATCTTACCGTCGTGTGCTTTAGACATTATGAACTACAGGAAAACAGCCATGGAGGGGGAAAAAAATCGGTTAAAAACGGGAAATAAAATTCTGAAATTAGTTAGTTAAAATGTAATAATTTAAAAGGCAACCAGGCCCCTCATCTCCACCGTGCAAGAATAAGACAATGGGTGGAAATTAAAAAGCAGAATGAGGCTTATACTAGTAAATCTGGACGCATTTACAATTGGAATACAACATAAATAGGCAACTAAATGGCTGCCTGCAGTCAGTGTAGCTTTCATTTTTCTCTAAAGATGATACAGTTGTATTTTCTCTTTTTTATATATATTTTGATATTTTTTATATATTTTTAATGTTTTTATTGCAGAACCCTAAAACATAGAATATGACAATATTAGTATTGAAACGTACATTTTAATTTATTCTTTTATTATTTTTTTTTTTTTACAGAATCTGGACAGAGTTTAATTTTTGTTGTCCTTTTCCTTTTGGCTGCTCATCACAGCCTCTGATCGCCAGCCTCCATTTCCAGAAATTTCAGTCTCTAGATAAGCAAAGCTGATGTTCACATCACTTGTCAGATTTTTATTTGTGAATAATTAAAAAATATATATTTTTTTCCCTCGTCTTTAAAAACGTCAATTGAGCCAATGTGGAAAATGTGAGTGAGTGTACATTTGGAATGCAGTGCATATCAGTTTACAGTACATTGGGAGGAAATAAATGCCAAGCTCAGCAAATCCTCCAAATCCCCATCTGCATGTTTCTCACCGCACTTTTTCGCATCCTGTCCCACCCATTGTCTTTGTTCCTGTGGTTTATTCTTTCAAATCCAACCCAAGCTGTCCCCAATTCCTTCCTCCTGTCTTCATCCTGTTTCCTCCTTTTCCACTCCAACACCCTGTAACAAAAGCTGCAACAGTCATTATGTCTTCAAAAAAGAAAAAAAGAAAGAAGTCAGAATTGCCTTTCTTAAGCTACTGTTTAGAACTATTCCCTTTTACAATTCTGGTTTCTTACTTTAGTTCATAACATCATAAGATCATTTATTGTTTTCTATGATTTTGTACGTCAGGTTAAAAAACAAAAACAAAAAAAAAAACTGACGCATTGTAACGTTACAAAATTGTGTAACGAAAAACCCTACTCTGAGGCAAGTCTTTAGAACGTACTGACACCTTAAGACATATCTGGTAGAACTATGCTTTAATGCAATAGTGTAAACTATTAAACACTCAGTATGTATTTAATTTATCCAGTTTTCTACATTCCTTGCAGAATCTCTTGAACTTTTCCCATGTTTGGTCATGTTACAAACACAAACTTCTGTGTATCTTATTGAAAGTCAGTGTGTTTGGCGTCATTTTCAAATTGTTTTATGGATAAAAACTGAAAAAAAAAATTTGTGTTAACTTAAACATACCTTCCAAGTCAACACTTTTTTGCTGCATTTACAGCTAACAAGTCTTTGGAGCACCTTTGCACACAAACAGACTGACATTTTTACCTCAGCAGGACTTAAACTGAACCATTGTAATACTTTGGTAATACTTTAAACTACTATTACTAAGTTATATTGCTTATGTTCCTGATATAAGGTGAACTTATGCTACAATTTCAAATACTTGGTCTCTAATTTGGACTGGCTCCAACTGTGATCAGCTACCTAGTCCCTGCTAAAAGAAAGAAAAAAAAAAAAGCTCCTCTCAGCATGCTGTTGCCTTGTTAACCACCGTGTTTTATAGTGAAAATCTCTTCCACGTGTTTGGATATACGGAACAGATTTAGTTGTCAAAGCTTAACACGAACTGCTTACAAAAAGGAGGCGCGTCTTTGTTTGCTAATCGAAAATAAAATGCCAGTTGCAAAACCAGAAAGTGCCGTCGAGCAGGAAGTCACGCTCCAGACCTGCACCACTACAAACATGAGATGGTCGAACATATTACTTTCCATGTACTTTCCCCAAAATAAAACATGAGAGTAAAGCCTTCAAAAACTTCCTACAATTTTGTGAAAGAAAAATTGAGAGGACATAATCTGTCTTGTCCTGAGTGAAAATTTGATAAATAACTTGATATCTTTTTTTTTTTTTTTTTTTTTTTAGAACATATTAACTCCTGGGACTTACAAATATCATTTCTGTCCAGATTCGTGTCTTTGTTCTCAGAGGAAAACGTCAGCCATCCCCAAAGACGGTTATGTAGCAGGGCAGAATATCATCTCTACCGGGGGAAAAAAAAAACACCTGGAATGAGCAAGTGGGCCATAGCATAACAACAGAAACTGGTGCAGAGATAACAACCACAGTAAGAGAGGAGCGCGTCTAAAAATAGATCCATTACGCAGTGGCGCCCTCAAGTCTTCCTTGTGTCGTCAGCTTAGGAAACCAGGAATAAAAAATGACTTCTTCTCTTCCTGTAATACAAAGAATTTCATCAGCACTAATCTCCCCCAAATCAACGTTTTCTACCACCCAAACCCTTTGTAGAAATTTGTGAACATAGACCGTGTTACTTAAGCTGAACGTCAACCAAAATCAATCATTTCTGAGCATCTAGTTCTAATGCAGTAACAGCAGCATTATTTGTAGCATGTAGGCAAACTGTATTGACTCCTCTGGTTACAGCCGTGTGAAACACCTTAGGAATAAACTCATATATCATTAACACTTGTTTTAACAATTCAGTAGTTTGTAACGTCAGGAATTTTGTACAATCTGCTTTTGAGAACACATATTTGAATTTGGATCCTGTGAACCAATTAGCCAAATGTGTTTGATCCTGATCTTCTGAGAGACCTAAGACAAACCTTTATCAATATTCATTGGCGATGTTGTGTAAAATCTCATAGTGTTGTCAAAAATAATTAGCATGCCTCGCACCCAAGGTTCCTGGGGGTTTTGGCAAAGAACCATCCCCACGGCATCACAGACTCTCCCCCATGCATCACAGTTGGTATGACACATACACACATATTTGTTGTCTTGTTTGCGTCCAACGCAACTTGAAATGACTCAGAGGAGTTAAGCAAACCTCACATGTTTACGTGATGGTAAGACAATAAAAAAAAAGGCCTTTATTCGCCCCAACTGTTGCTCACAAACACTTGGTAAACACGTACAGTCTAATTGTTATCATGGAGGCTCGGTTTGCTGCAGTTCTCCAACACTGAACTTTCAAGATTTTCCCTCCTGTTCACTGCTAGGTGTGACGGGATAAACTTGGGTATGTGTGCACCCTAGTTGGTAGTGGCTAAAAGAAATTGGCTACTGTGTCAGATCATGGTTATATTCCTGGGTAAGAGATCGTTATGGGGTTAAACTACTATTACTACAAGTGTTATGACTATTGGTCATAATACTTAATAATGACTTCATTTATAAAGCACTTTCAAACAATGTGCTCAAAAGTTACTAGTAGATAGAAGTAAAAACAATGCGGAATAAAACAATACTGTTAGAAAAAGACACAATTTAAAACAGAATTATGTCACACAGGATAGAGTGAATGAGTGGGTCTTTAATGTAAGCTTTAAAAACCTCTACAAAGCATCTCTGCATAATTTTAGCGACGTTCCTATGGTGATAAAAGGACCTCATTTATACATCAAGTTTAACCATGCGCACAAGTCCTTTACCTTCTCGAAGCAATTTACGACAGTCGTCAATTTTCAGGGTGATTTTGGGACAAATAGTGATATTTCAGAGGGACATTGACCATTGAATCTGTCTTTTCATTACTAAGAAGGAGGAAATTATTAGATTGTCAGTCCCTAGTTTGTTGAACGTACTTCTAGTTTTATCAAGTCAGCAACGCTTCCGATGGTTAAGAGCAAATACAGCTGCAGGTCATCGGTACAGCAGAGGATGTAGAAAGAGACAAAGAGGCAGAAGTCAGGGGGAAAACATCAATGGGCCACGTGCAGACCCTTGAGGGACCCCATGCCTAATAGCACATCTCCGAGCGTTCATTTTTAAAACTCACATTCGCAGCCCTCCCAGACTGATTTCCCGTAACTCCGGAGGGGGAAAAAAGTCTACTTGAAAATGATCCGGTGTCAAAAGCAGAACTTAAATCTAGCAGAAGCTGCTTCTGTGGAGTGGCTTGATTTAAAAGGAGACTGAAAAAGTTGTCTCTAAGCAGCTTTCCGGCCAACCTGTCAACAAACAATCTGTTTGAGCCGTTCAAAGACTTTAGTTGAGAAAGAGTGTGAGTGTAAGATGAATCTAAAGTTAGCGAGTGACTCAAACTCCAATCCAAGGTTGTTCAAAATGGATAGTACCACCACAGATTAAAAAGAAAAAGTGCCTTTGACGAATTTAAAACAACTACATTTTGCCCAAATGAATAAATTCGTCCAATTGTAAGACTATGCTGCTGCAATAAAAGATTAAATTAGCCTACGGCTGTTTACACATCGTTAGCTGGACTGTCAACAAATGTGTTTGTTTCTGCAAATACATGTCTGACTGTAAGAAAATTGAAACCTCTTTCCATATTCTAAGGTTATTTTTATTTTCCCCTCACTTCTGGTAATAATTGCTAGAAAGCTACAACGGGGGCAACTGTAGCAACAGCGTCCGTGTTACTTGTGTGGTTGCTGGTAGTGTGCTGTGGCTTTTCAGAACCATTTTATTGAATCAAACGAAGGACTTTCAGAGTAGAGCGTGAGTCATCGAAACCAATAAAGTTGGTCACCACAGCAGAAAAATAATCAGCTGCAACTGATTAGAGAGGCAATTATCCCTTTGGAAGTTTGTATGCAAGCAAGTTTCCAAATTCTGTTAATTATATGTACTGGTGGAAATATGCACTGCAAAACCAGTTAAAAAAAAAAAAGACAAAATAAGTAGGGACATAGAGATAAAATGAACCTTGAAACTCTCTGAAATTCTGCTGTTGTTTCTAAAAGTCAACGTCTTTACTGTTTCCCATGTTTCCTCCTTTAATGTCTGCCAGTAAATGCCATGTTTCTGCAACTAGGTCAACTCCCGGCCCTACCAACCAGTGTTTGTTCTTCAGAGAGAAACACAGCTTGGAGAAGAAACAGGCCCCACCCTGCTCCTGTGTGTTCATACACTGCGCTGCACATTTGGCCGCAGGCAGAGGCGGTGTAAAGATAATCACACACAACACCGTCTCCATGGCAAACGCCTGGCTGCAGACCTAAAGTCAAAGGCTTCGCTTTTGCACATCACACGTAATGTAAATCTCCAAAATCTGCCACTCGAGGAAGCCCCCCCCCCCCCCCCCACAAAATAAAGCATTTTATTTCCAATCATTTCTTCTGTCCACAACATGCATTAAAGATGATCTTCTAAATGTATCTGCTCTTGATCCACATTTCCCACAACCTATGAGCAGAAGCGTTTAAGGTCTAGTGTGCTGTTTGAGTTCAGCTCTTTGTTTTTATCCTATGTGAGTTCATAACTACTGCTGTCTGAGAGGTTTCCATGGCTGCAACTTTTTTCTTTTCTTCCTTGGCCGTGAATACTCGTGTTGCTTCTTGGTGGTGCACGATTTTTAGAGAAAAAAACAAAACAAAAACAAAACATGGAATCGATCCGCATACTTTGCATTTTGATTTTCATAGATAGTCTCTCTGATGATTGAACTATTTGGAAATGAATCACAAAGTTGGTCACAAAGGAAAACAGCATTCAAGGAAGTAAAATTTTTTTTGTAAGGGTCAAGTTTGAGTTCAGGCCTTTTGTTTTCTAAGTATCTGAATTAAGAATAGAGCCAAAATTCTCTAGGCAGTTTATAGCTAACTTTTTTTTACCTGTGATTTTGGTGTTAGCAAACACTGCTTTATGCTGACCTGGGAGTCCCAAGATAACTTGAAGGCATACCGTTGTTCCCTGTGCCTCAAACTTCAGTTCAGGTGCCAGATGTCCTGCAGGTTTTAGATCTATCTCTGCTTCCATAAACCTGAATTAAAAATACAAAAAAAAAAGCTCATCAGGATGAATCTTCAGAACCTGACTGCATGCTATAATGAGGCAATTTAGCCATTTGATCGAGGTGAGTTTGACTAGACACTAGCACAACAACCACTGAAGGCTGGAGTTTGAGACCCATGATGTACAAAAAAAAACTGAATTGGAAAGTTCAATGAAATATGTGCCTCAAATGACATAAAAAAGAGCATCTCGTGCATCTAATCAGTTGCAGCTGGGGGCCCCTTTGCTGACTTAGCGTTTTTAAATTAGTTATTTATAAGAGGCGAATAAAAGCAAATTCGCCAGACTCGTACTCCTTGAACCCAGCCGTTTCGCTGCCTGGCTACCTTTTATTTACACCGGCGACAACTCCAAATATGGAGCTCGGATGACGCCATCACTGTTGCTGTGCGCGTCCTCCGTAGAGGGGAGGAGAAAGAAAAAGACAGCGCGCGCACTGGCCGGGAGGAGGGGCTGCGGCTTTGAGTCAACGTCATGGCTTTTCCACTGAGCGCGAGATCCCTCGGGGCTGTTTTACTACCGGATAGTACATATAAGGAAACCGTGTGTCTGTGTGTATTATTCTGTGTGTGTTTTTCTGTGGTTAGTGTGTGTGCGTGTGTGTGTGTGTGTGTGTGAGAGAGAGAGAGACAGAGTGACATGGCGCTGTTATAGTGTGTGTGTTTGACAGAGAAAGAACGGAGGGAGTAGAAAGTCCCCGCAGGAACTGGAGACACGTTTTTCTTCTCTCCCACGTAAATTCTTCGAACTGCTGGACGGGTTTTTACCAGAATGTAAACACTGACTGACATCATCTCAATATGCTACATATCGTTTCCCCTTGTGAACAGGAAATCGTATTTAGAACACATTGCAAAAGGATAATAATAATAATAATAATAATAATAATAATAATAATAATAATAATAATAA
>CAEGAE010097789.1:0-131174 GCA_903067095.1 Girardinus metallicus
ACGGAGAGCAGGGGCACTGTGGTGGCATGGGCTGAACTTGGGGACAAAAGAAGAGTGTTTGGGGAGGGGGGGGGGGGGGGGGGGGAGAAAGAGACCCTGCGACAACCACAGCTGATAATGACAGCGAGAGTCGAAGATGAGGAGGGAAGGAGAAAAGAGAGGTTACATCGGCTCTGTTTCCTCCTTTTGTTTTCATCTCTGCAAACAGAGTCAGGCACAGACCCCGAAGCGTCGACTTTGAAGTGGTGCCTTTGATTAAGGAGTTAATTAAAGAATAGCTGCTTGTAGGCAAGTAGATAACGAAGAGAGAGGAGAAAAATATGCAGGAGAGATGGAGCCGTGAAGCGATATTGACAGCTCAGAAGTTTCTGGATGACGGAGACGCCATCTGGCGCAACGCTGACAGCTGTAACAAGGAGGGAAAAAATCCCGGCTGCCCACATGTGTGAACCTCACAGCTTCTGTTCAGCAGCGAGAGCGCAACCAGGATAACGGTAATGAATGAGGGAAAACAGGAAGACGGAAGGCTGAGGGTAATTTATACTTTTGGGATGAAAGTACAGTTCCAGTGTAAGTTGGTGAAGTTTGTTTTTTTGATTCAGTTTATTTCCTCTTGTTCTTTTATTTTGATCCTCTTTGCCCTCCTTATTCGTCTAACCTTGATGGTGGTGGTTAAACCTCCGCTAATGCGCTAATAGCAAAGCTAACTTGGATATTGCTTAGCGCGCTTAACTTCTCCTAAATTAATCATATGAATTGTAGCACACATTGTAGGTATCAACATGGCTGAATTTAACACTTTAGCATTAGCTTTCGCTACATATTGTGTTGGTATAGCACTTTAGCATTAGCAGAACTAATGTTTATGACTTGTGCTTTGTGGTTAGCGCAACCACATTTTTAATTAGCATTTCAACAATGGCAAACTTATGTTAATTTACTTAAGCCCTAGTAGCAGAGCTAAGTTTTTGCTAACTTTTTAAAAATGTTCGGTGCGCTTATCCCGGATTTTACCAGATAAATCCTGAAGTGATCACTTTTCTTGGTTGTACTTTTTCAGTTGAATAAAGTTCAATGTCAGTGTTAAAGTTTTGGTTATCGACTGTGAGCAATTCAACAGTTTAGTTGCTTATATTCATGCTCTTATTTTGAAGTAAAACTATTTATGCAGTAGTTTTGTTTTTCTCCCCTGCCATTAATTTTGCCTATTTGTGTAGCCGTACAAATAGGCTAAATTAGCAACAGAATTAGCAAAACTCAGCACCTGTTAATCTGAAACTGAGTGAAAAATCTGCTCTAAAAATCACTTCTTGAATTGCAAACCATGCAGGCAGGTGTGTAATTACAATTTTGACAATATACTATGTTTTAACACATGTTGTGTCGTTATCAACATGGTTGATTTTAGTGCTCCAACATGAGCTCCCGCTAAATACCGCATCGGTACCGCGCTTTAGCATTAGCGGACGTAATGTTTATGATTATTGCTTTACTGTTTGCGCCGCTAACGTTTTAGTTAGCGGGGTCAAACACCGATTCTTGAATTGTTTCATGTTTGTGGTGCGTCAAAATTCACCTATTTTGCAGATGACATCGTGTTGTATTTATCAGGAAATAACTTTAAAAGGGGCATGAAATTCTCAAGAAAGAGCTGGAAATAAATTTACACCTGATTACATCAAAATAGAATATTTAGTTTCAAGGTATTTCAGTGACCATTAACAGAAGGGTTCAAAAGTTTCATCTGTGTTTAGATCATGTTTTTTTTAAAACCTTTAACCTGCAGTCATGAGGAAGAGATAACTGAGAAATATTTGTTGCTTTTTTTGATATTGGTAGTTGGTCAATTATTCATGCTAGGAGCAACGAAAAAGAATAAAATAAAATCCAAATAAATCCAGAAAAGTCTGACCATAAAAGGTTTGTGTTTTGTCTTTTCTTCCACTGACTGCAGCCTGGGTTTTATAAGGGCGTTGCCGGCTCTCAGGTGACCCTGTCCAGCCTGGTCAACCAATCGCGCGCCATGCTGGAGGAGCAGGCGCGCCACCTGCTGACCGAAGCCGAGCGTCAGACCATGAGCTACTACGTGGAGGAGTACAGGGACGGACACATCGGCATCGAGCCGCTGGTCATGGCGCTGTTCGAGCTGCTCAACACGCACGCCAAGGTGAGTTAGAGGATCGTTTTCTGTACCGCTGATGTTTGAACTGAAGCTTCCTGAGCTCTGCTGAGATTTAAAACCGCGGCTTTTTGATTTCCATCGTCTTCATCGTGTTTAAGGCTGGAGAAATCGATTCAGAGTTGCTTCTCCGTGCGTCTGCTTCTCTGTGTCTGCTCAGTTTTCCCTCCTGTCGGAGGTGAGAGGGCTGGTCACGCCGCAGGACCTGGAGCGCTTCGACGGGCTGGTGCTGCGGCGAGAGATCCAGGCCCTGAAGGCGCGGCAGGGGACGGCGGGCGCCGCCAACGCTCAGCCAGACTGCCTGTCCATGGTGTCGTTTCCAGACACGCTGACGTCGTCATCGGCCAGCTTCCTGACCAACACGACACTCAGCTCTGCGCGGGTGGGCCAGCTTTACCAAACTGTATCTTTTAAAGGGGACCTGTTATAATAAATTCATATTTTATCTGTTTTGTACTTCCATTTGGGTCTCGAATGCTTCTAAAATCAACACAAGCATTTTAATGAATCAATATGTTAATGTTTTTTAGTGTCTAAAAAAAGAGTCGTTTCAAAATCCTCCCCATTGTTAAGTCACAAGTTTCCTGTTCATGTCGTTATTTTTCATTTTGAAGTAGTTTTGAGGCACTGAGGAGAAACTTGAAACTGCTGCTGCGTCAGTTACTCAGCAGGTTGTTGCTAGGCAACCAAAGAGTGAGCGACTCAGTTGATTCCACCAAGCTAGGTTAGCTAGCTGAAGCCTTCCCTCTGCCTACATCTCCCAGAATGCAGTGCGGTGAATATTCTACATATTGAATACTAAATATTCTATCAGATGTATAATCTATTGATATTGATCAGGTGCGTCATAATTCTGCGCCAGAAAAAGCCAGATGTGATAAATCTGGACGTAAACAATGGCTGAAAAAGCTTCAATGCTCCACAAAAGGTTTTTACCATTAGTTTTGCTTGCTTATGATTTTGTCCCTTAGTCTCATTTTGTCACTGATTCTCAGTAAAATTTCTGCTCAGCTTGTTGTTTTTGTTTTCCTGTCACCTTCGGTTTGCCTCATACGGCTTCAGACTGTCATTACTCCCAGTATGTCTGTAGGATATCTGTTTCGTAAAGACGCTGTTCTGATGCTCAGCTCGTCTGTGACACATTTCATTTTCCACCTGCTGAGGCCAAAGTAATCCCAGCTGATGTTTTATGGGTTTTCATTCCCCCAGTTTGTTGCTTTTAACCCGACGCGTCTCCCTTTCCGTAGGAGAGGCTGCTGTGGCTGATAGACATGATGGAGGTAGGATCTGCTGCTGAACATGATGAATGGCTTCTAATGCAGCCAATGCAGAACAAACACCAGAACGACACAATTCAACGTCCCTGAGGCGAATCAAAAACACCAACACACTGATTCCCGTCTCACTTTCTGCTTTTGCAGTGACTTTGTTTGCTGTGTTTTTATCCTTCTTGGCTTTTTGTTTGCTCTCATTGCTTACAAGATCAGAATATACAGTAAATTATAGGTTATGAGTAGCAAAAGGAGTCAATTATATAAGAATGCAAACTGATTATTCTACAATGTTGTATTAGGGTCAGAAAATAAATAATAATTACAAAAATCGTCATATTATGAGAATAAAGTCGTATCACATTTAGTCGAACTATGAGAAGAAATAATAATAAGAAGAGAATAAAGTGGTAATAGAAGGAAGTCGCACAACAGAAAGTTATATTATGAGAATAAAGTCGTGACAAATAGTCACAGTACTCTTAGAATAAAGTCATAGTATGAAAAAAAGTGGCATGACGGTAAGTCCAATTATGAGAAAAAATCGCAATGATACGAGAGAAAAAAGTAACGATACAGCAAAGTCGTACGACAAAAAGTAATTCTGAGAATAAGTTGTAATAAAGTTGTAATACGAGAAAAAAGTAGTAATGATTCAGGAATAAAGTCATATTACTAGACTAACGTCGTACGACAGTAAGTTGAAATAATACGAGAATAAAAATTGTACAACAGGCAAAATGCAAGAAAAAAGTTGTAATAATACAAAAATAGTCATAATTATGAGGATAAACTTGTAATAATACGAGAAAAAAACTAGTAATGATACAAGAATAAAGTTATAATATGTGACAGAAATCGTGACAAAATGTCAGTATTCTTAGAATAAAGTCGTAATAAAAGGAGGAAGTGGTACAGAGTATATTTATATGACAGTCTGCAGTCGTAATAACAACAGAATAATCTCTTACTAACATGAGAATAAAATCTTAATATTCTGAGAATAAAGTCTGGGTTCATATCGGTACAGTTCCCCCGTCCGTCTAAATCAGTTCTGGGTTTTTAGGAGAAATAATTTGTTTCTTTTCGTTCCATTTCTTCAGGGTTTCATTAATCATTTTCCGTCTCTGCCAAATCCATCCGGGCGCTTTATTACCAAAAAACAAAATATGACGGCAGTCATTACCTGAGGTCCATTCCATCGCTGCGTCGGTGCCACCAACCAAATGAGCTTAATACATCTCACATGCAGCCGGTGCCGAGAAAACACTTTTCCTTTTCCTGAGTCGTTCCAACAAGCTCCAGCAAAGACACATTTCTGCTTTTGTCCCAATTTTATTCACCGTTTATAAAAGTTTGACCAGCTGGAAAGCTTGAGTTTAAAGGTTACTGGTGTGTTTTCCTGACAGAGTTGACAGAAAACAAATGGATCACCCTCACAGAGCGTTTAATCATTTATACCTCTCAGCCTTCACACCCTTTAAATAGGTCAGTTCGATAATAATTCACCTGCCGCCTCATGTCCGAGGAATCCAAAATTATGGGACGCCTCACAGGGAAAAGCATCATTCAGAGCAGAATCTGGATATTTTCAAGACTTGGGTAACTTCCTACGACTCTCAGGAGATTTTATTTAAATGAATGATGGCTGCCCGTCTCCCAACGCCGATTTTTGCAGCATTTAAGTTTCACAGGCAGCGGCAGGAGTTCCTGGTTGTCGATAATAATAAACCTAAAACGAGACAATAAAATAACTAGAGAAGCAAAATAAATACATAAATTCACTCTGTTCTTTAATGGTCAACACAGTATTTTGTCAGTGGAAATGTTAAAGCTTTTGGCGAGTCATGTACACATTACTACTACTATTACTCAGAAGATATTTGTGACCATTTCTGCAATATTGTTGTTCCACAATTAAATATTACTCTTTAAAATAAGAGGAGAAACCTGCCTTTTGTTGATTTTAGAGAAAACCTCAGAATATTCAGATGAAAGTGTTTGATTTGGGGTTTATTCTGCCCGGCAACAGTTTAGCTGGTTTTTGAACAGCAGCTCTCTGTTTGCTAATGTTCTCATGCATGTTTTGTATTTATTCTGGCTCTTATTTGCTGGAAAGCTTTCACATACGAGCCTGAACAGGAAGTAGTAAATACATGAATATTTGGTTGGGTGACAGTAGAGATAAGCCGTCGACTGTCTTCAGGTTTATCAGCCGAGCAGCCGGTCTCATTCAGGCAGGTTCAGCCTGCCCTCCTCTGAGGAGCCGCGTTAGCACGCTGGCTATTCTGGAGGCTGTTTATGCAGCTTCTGTTTGTGCCGTTTTGGACCCGTGGGTGATTGGTGCCACTGCTGCATGAGGCAGATTAGGGAGCTGGGTGGGTCTGCGTTCCTGAGCCACTCACAAAGGCAGGTATCTGCATAATCAGGTGCATAGCAATAGACGTTTGTATCGCTTTCACTGTGGGGGACATTTTGTTTTTCATGTTTTTATCCCAGAACGCAACAAAAACTATTTGGTTTGGTTTGAATGAAACATCTGCAACACTTTTGGAAATGATTAAGGAAGGGCTGGACAATAAACCAATAACAACACATATTGCGACAGACATGTGATCAATATCAATAAATAATACATCTGATAGAAAATTCACTGAACTCCGATCCAGAACCAGAGGAAAAAGGCTTTAACCGGCTGCTGGAATCAACTGACTTGCTCACTCTTTGGTTGCCTAGCAACAGCCTGCTGTGTAAGTAGCGGTTTCAAATTCTCCCAAACTTTGGTTGCCTAGCAACGACCTGCTGAGTAACTGAGGCAGCAGCAGTTTCAAGTTTCCCCACTGTTCCTCATAGCTGCTTAAAAATAACAAAAACGACGACTTCTGGATAAAACAGGAAATGTCACGGCAGCAGTTTGGCAGGATTTTAGATATTTAAAACAAACAAACAAAAAAAACGTATTAATAATTATTGACATCGACTGATATGTTTGCAGTAGTAAGTCCGCCAGGCCAATCGGTGGCGCTGTAGTGACACAAAAACCACCGAATGGTGCCACGTTTGTTTTGTGAGATGCAATGTGGGATAAAAAAAGAGAGCGATGGAGCTTCAATGTTATCGTTTACAAAACAAAAAACACATGAAGAGTCTTTAAATTTTTCCTCTGAATTGCAGTTTTAAAAATGATCATTTCTGGCCGCCCAAAATCTGTGAAGAAGCAAATGACAAAAAACACTTTAGTGGGTAGAAAATCGTCTCCAAGTGAACGGAACCCTAGTTTTAAATATTATTGAAAAGTTACTTTTACTTTCATGTCCTTGATGATGAAGAATAATTACACTGTGATATAATTTGATCATTTATTTATGTAAAACCAATGAAAACACACAATTCTGATGTTTTTTATTTTATTAATTTTTTATCTATTCATAATTGTAATTTATATTTTCAATTTTTTATGTATCTATATTTTGGAATTTAAACTTTCTTTTCTTTTATTTCACTGTATTTTTTGTACTTTGTTTTTTTTATCTATTCATAAATTGTCATTTTTATTTATTTGATTTTATTTAAATGTTTTTATTAGTAATTTCTGTTTAATTTATTTGTAATTTTAAGCTTATTTTATTTTTAATTTATGATTTTTATTCATTTATCCATAGATTTTAGCATAGAAATGCGGTTCTGCTGAAAAGTATTTCCATGTAGTTTTTGCCTTCCACTAAACTTTCCATTCATATGCCTTAAGACAAACACACTGAGTAACGGTCAAGTCAGCAGGATTTCCCATTATTTTGCTCTGTTTTTAAAAGTCCTTTTGATCAATATTATAAATTCCTGAATTACTTAAAGATGATCTGATTTATTGTGGCACGGAAACAAAATGCTGCAGGAAATGAGCTGAATTTGCTGAATCTCTGTGCATCGTGGCAGCACCTGCTCACTGCATGTACTGTACAGTCATGGCAGCCAGCCCAGGTTTGCTTACAGCGCAGAGACGCATCTCCGCATGCGGAAAGTCGATTGACTGTTGTGATAAATGGCCGGGGTGTAAGTGCTCCACACGCTGCAGCGATGGGGCTTTTGTTTTGGTTCAGTAGCAGAGTTAAATGAAGGGCGCCGCTCACCCTCCGATTCGCCTCCGTTTGCCACGTCAGACGGGTCGGTCCTCCAGATTCAGCGCTGAGCGGAGCTGATGGCTCCTTATCGATTTCACAGTCTGTGTGTTTTTGTTTGTGAACGAAGACATGGAGGCTCTGAGCGTCTGTCTGAGGGCTGTGTGTCTTCCTTGCTTCTTTTCACTGCTTCCTGTCCAGCTTGTAAACGAATGTGGAGCAGCAATAAAATCTGGGGTTTGTTTTGGGTTTGAAACATCGGCTGCAAACTGTTATTTCAGTAATCAATTATTCTGACAATTGATCGATTAATAGGTTAAGAAAAACATTCCTTTAGGTATTCATCTGTTGCAAAGGATGCATCTCCACCAAAGAAATACTTCTAACTATGGCTGCAACTAACGATTATTTCAGTAATCGATTATTCTGACAATTAGTCAATTATTAATTGATTAATCGGATAAGAAAATTGGCAAATTCTGCAGATTTCTCATTCAGTCACTTAAGCCTATTTTGTTCAGTACTAAGAACAAAATACATTTGTTTGTTTAAAGAAGAACATAAATATTTCATTGACTAAATAAAATGTTCCTTTAGTGAACATTTGATTATCTGTAGCAAAGGATGCATCTCCACCAAAAAGTACTTTTACCTACGGCTACACCTGACGATTATTGTGATGATTAATCGTTTATTGTGACGATTAATCGTTTATTGTGACGATTATTCGATTAGTTGGATTTTTAAAATGGAAACGTTTTGTAGATTTTTCATTCATTTATAATGAATTAAGCCAATTTTGTACAAGATAGTAAAATACATAAAATAAACAAGCAATTACATTCATTTTTCAGACAAGAAAGTAAATATTTTATTGCCTAAAATGCAAAACAATACCACTATTTTAGTAATCGATTATTATATAGTATTAACATTCCTATATTTAAAGCTTGATCATTTGTAGCAAAGGATTCATTTGCACCAGAAAAATCCTTCAGACTAGCTCTGCAACTAGCGATAATTTTAGTTGCTGATTATTCTATTGAGTATTCTGTTGATTTATTGATTAATTGGATTTTTAAAAAAGGGCACATTCTGCAGATTGTTCATTCGGCCATATAAGCCTGTTTCGTAAAATATTCAAAATACATAAAAATGCAAATAAACAATTTAATTCCTTTTTAAAATAAGAAAATAAATATTTTATTTCCTCAAAAGAAATAGCACAGCATTCCTTTAGTGAACGTTTAATAATTTGCAGCAAAGGATTCACCTGCATCTAAAATATACTTATAATATGTGACAATCTCAGCCCCTTTTGCCTGACTTTCCATCAATACAGGGTGAGGCTGATATGATTAATGATCTCAGGAGCTTTTTTCTTTTAATCAGGCGAAGCTAAAAATGAAACTAGGAGTTTTGGGTAAAACATGTTTACATACAAAGAAGGTTTTTCATCTTAAATTCAACATTTGTGGTTTAACTCCTGCTCTGTGTGTGTGTGTGTTCTTCTTTCAGCAAATTGTCTTTTGTAGAGTCTGTTTTACTCCCGTTAACGATTAATCGATTACTCAATTAGTTGACGATGATTTCACTAATCGATTAATCGTGATTAGTCATGATTAATCATTTCTACCTGTGTCTTTCCTGTTCTTCCCGCCTGCAGAACGACAGCGTGGCGGAGAGTAACGAGGCGGATCCTCCGGAGAGCCTGAACACGCTGCTGACCGACATCTCTCTGGTGAGCCCCGCTGGAAGAAAATAGGAGATAAGGCCGACAGGGGAGGGCGAAAGGAGATGGGAAGGTGGTTGAAACATGGCTGCAGGCTCTGAAAACTGGAGTGGAGTGGGAGCCATGTGAGATTTGGAAGAAGAAAAGTGGGAGTGAGCGACACTTGAAGCCTTTTTTCCTCCTGAAAGCAGCTCAGTGAGGTCTGAAAACCCCCATTTCATGACTGAAAACAGCTCATTTCTTCACTGCTCACCTCACACATCACCATTTTTTTATTATTATTTGGTTATTTTTATCACATTTTGTGCATAAACTTTCCTGTTTCTGTGCCCATTCCACTTTTCAGTTGGTGTTTATTCACTCACATTTGGAAAATGCAGGAAATCAGCAGGATCCGTCCAGGCTGGATGCGTCTTCAAGGCGACCGTAACCGTTACCGACGCTGACGGAGCGGTGTAACACAGAACAGTCAGGCTGTGGTTTATTATGAGTGCTCATCTGCACAGCACTGGAAAAAAATTCAGGGTTTTCCACTGAAAAACATGGAATATTACCAAGTATTTTAGCCCAGTTTCTGGTACAAATATCTCAGAGCATTTGAAACGAGAAAAAACTGACTTACAAGTAACTTTTCAGCAACTTATTGGTGCTTGTTTTGAGTAAATAATTCTACAATATGGATGAACTAATCACCAGCCCCACTGGCAGATTATTTCACTTGTAACATGTAAAAATGTCTTGCTATCAGTGAAATAATCTGCCGTTAGAACTGTTAATTCTTCATCAATAATAAGAAATGATTTACTCAAAACCAGCTCATTTATCTTGCAGAAAAGCTGCTTGTAAATCAGTTTTCTCTTAGTTAAAAATGCTCTGAGATGTTTGTCAGAAACCAAACAAAAATACTTGGTGAAATTTTACAGTGAAGGGATTTAAGAAGTAAAGAAATGCTCTCCTGTCCTGGAAAAAGGCCAGGATCCAGACAGAACGGGTGACTGAACATCTTTATGGTTCCACAGGATTTATTACGTCTTTAAACTCAAAAAATTTAATTACGACACAACTCCAAAAAAGCACGTTGGGCACAAAAAATCCTCACGTTATTCACAGTGAAGCAGTTTTCTGGCAATAAGTTAATCTTTTTTAGCATCTGAAAAACAAATTATTTCAGAAACCTCCCGATTACTGAGTCATGATTGACGGGCACTGGATCGTTTCCCAGCATCCGAAGCAGAGCTCCAGCATGTTTGGTTAGCTGGTTTTACTGCTGTATCCGCTTTACAACGGCTGCTGGAAAAAAACAAGAGTTTTGCTGTTGACTTACCATTCAGAAACCACTTATTTGGTTGTGCAGGAGGCTCCACTTCCGCTACTCAAAGATGTACAGCTGCATAATTACACATCTGCTTGCAGCCGTTTTCATGTGTGAGTGTAAACGTTGAGTTGAAGGGGCGTGGCCAGCAGCAGATTATTTGATTTAAAGTGACACGACGCCCTAAAAAAGCTAAAATCTCATTATCTAAGAATTATTTTGTGCAGGAAAATGTAATGAACATGTTTTGTATAGGCCATAGATCTACCCCAACTCGTTAAAGGAAGCATAACGGGTCACCTTTAAATGGAAGTTTGTTTGGTCAGTTCTAAAGTCACTATGTTTCCAAATTAAAACTGTATTTGTAGCAGCTAACGTTACGTTTTGATTGATGGCTTCTTCCTTGCTGATCGGCCTTTCAGCCCACATTACGACTCGTTTCACTGCGGATAATGACAATCTCCTACCAGCTTCAGCCAGAAGCTTAACACGGTTGTTTGGTTTTGCTCTGGTGTTTTGAATAGGCCATGCATCTGTTCTAACCTGTTGAAGGAAGCGTTTCAGGTCAGCCCGGCGACGTGTCGATGTGTTTTCGCGTTTTCTCTGTTAGCGACGGTGATGATGAATATATCGTCTCGCTTCAGGATGACGTTCAGTCCGCCACAGCAGAGTCGCCCCCCTCCTTCAAGCCTCCGCCCCCTCCGGGGCCTCAGAGGCGCCCGGGTAGGCGGGACGCTCTCGTCAAGTGCCCGTCCTCCGAATCCTCCCAGTCCGGGTTGTACTTCACGGCCCCGAGCTCGTCTTCTGCGCCAAGACGCGACGCCTCCCGGGACTACGCCGCCATCAAGAAGAAAATGCCCAAGAAGGAGAAAATAACGTCCGCTCAGCTGGCCGCCGTCTCCCAGCACAACATCGGCCCCTTCCCCAGGGTCCAGTCGCCCAGCAGAGGCCCCAAACCGGCTGCCCCGTCCCCCTCGCCCCCGCCCCCGCCCCCGCCACCTCTTCCAGCCCCTCCTCCTCCTCCCTCGCTTCCCTCTAAGCCGGTGTCCCTGTCCAAGGCCTCCCTCGGCCTTCCTGCCGCCTCCAAGCAGCAGTTTGTGACGGTGGAGGTCCACAGGCCCAACGCAGAGCCGGACGTCAACGAGGTGCGGCCGCTCCCCCAGGCTAGAGGTAAAAAACCGGGACAGAAATTATCCTGAACTGTTTTTAGCATTTTAAAGCTGCAGTATGTAGCGCTTATCGAAACTGTCGTTATGAGTCAGATGAGAAAATCAAGCAATCTGATTGGCTAACATAGTTACTAGCTTTGTGCTACACTGCCCCCTATGGGTTTGGCATGCTTAATACAACAATCGGGGCGGATCGGCGCAAGTTCATGTGGATGAAAGCTTTTCTGAAATCAATCCTCTGTGTTCCAGGCCAAAATAACCAGTTAACATCTGCTTTTTAAGTTGTTAGTTTTTTTTTTTTTTTTAAACAAACTTGTTAATAAGTAGAACAGCAAAAAATGATCCAAACCATCAATGGGTGCCACCACTAGCTAAAAGATTAGTTGCATGTTGATTTACTGTGCTAAATTAACATGGTATGTAGCAAAAGCTAAGGGCTATTCTAACATGATATTTAGCAGAAGCTAAAGCTAAAGTGCTAAATTCAACAATGTTGAAATCCACCATGTGTCAGTGAAATAAAAACGCTAATAACGTTAGCTTGTTATTGCACAACAAATGGACCTTTCACTCATGGCGGTAGCTTTATAGTAGTTGAGTGTTGCTAACTGTTGATTAGCCTAATTGACACGTTAGGGCTTCGGTCAGAAAACATAAAGTTTACCAAGCAACCGAGTATATGAGCGCTTTAGAAAAATGTACCTGAAAGACGCTAAGTGCGCTAAACGTTTTCAATGTTAGCAGAAATGCTAAAGCACTAAAGTGAAAAATTGCCATAACTGGTTTATTTTGCGTTTATTCTATTTTTCAATTAGTTCTTATATAAAATTGAATTTTAAAGATCACCTTATATGCAATAGTCAATATGTGGATTTATGTTTACAGCAGTAGCGATAATTGTTTATGCTTTCAATTAAAACAAATTATTTTTATTTCCGGTTTAATAAGATCTGAGAAAAAATGTGTTTTTATAAATCTGTCACAAATTCAGTAAGTTACTAATTAATTTAATGAAAGAGCGATTATCTGTGACCTGTAACATGGAGTCGTCCTGCTTTCCATCAGGCGGCGCCCTGTCTCAGCTGTCCGACAGCGGACAGACCCTCAGCGAGGACAGCGGCGTGGACATCGCCGAGTCGGGACACGTCAGTAAAGACGGTAGCCCCCGATCCTCAGGCGCGCGCCCCGCCCGCCACTCCCAGGACGGCGGAGGGGAAAACCCGTCCAAACCGGTGAGATGGCGCTTCAGAACCTGCTGCAGATTAAAAACACGGAGAATTATCTGCCGCTGAGAACGTGATGAATGTTTAGACGGGTGGTTTTGTGTTTCTGAGACTCAGTTTGACTGAGTTTTTACTCTAAAAATATTGGCAAAATTAAGGAAAATGTAGATTTGTTTCAGAAAAAAAAAATTGTGAAAGTCCATTTTTTTAGAGATGCACCGATACGACAATTTGGGCCAATATCAATATCCGATATTAATATTGCTATTAAGCCTGATAACCGATATTTAACAATATTATTTATATTTCACTGTTGTTTCGACACCTTTGGAAGAAACAACCAATCAAAAACAGCTAAAAATAAATATTGGTTGTTCACGTTGGCCCAGTTTTATTTATCGGACCGATACCGATATGTTAAAATGTAACTAATATCAGTCGATACCGATGTTGATGCTGGTATATTGTGCATCCCTAGTTATTTTGTCTAAATGAAACGATCAAATTTAATTTTCCTTTGGGATAAATAAAGTATTTTTTTAATTGAGTCAAATTTTCAGATTACGATTCATTTAGATTTTTCTTGTATATTTTTTTGAGGAACATAATTTTCAATTGTTTGTGAAAAGTTCACCCATTTGCATTTCTCAAATATTCTGAAGAAAACACAGTTTGGGAAACTGAAACACTTAGCCGTGATGCTAGCTGAGATGCTGTTAGCTTGTGGTAGCAAAGCAGCCAATCCCGGAGCTCCATTCATTTTCCCTGCAGCTGATTGGCTGCACAATGTGTGTGTGTGTTTGGTTTAAATCGGGCCCAGCTGGAAGAAGCTCGATAAATCAACGTGTCTGATGTTTAATCCTTCTCCTGAACCTGAATTTAACCCTAACTGCGATCTCTTCTCTCCTCCCTCTTGTTTGTTCACACATCGTCTCACTTATTTCTTCATTTATCACTCATTCATTCAGCCATGGTCCATCATTTATCCGTTCACTTGCTGCGCTGTAATGTAACCAAACTGAAATCGCTCTCTGCTCCTGGTTGATTGATGTCAGGAATAGCAAGTAAGGATGGGAGTGTTTTATTTATTCCAAACTGGCTGCTTTCTTTTTCCACTGGGGATTACTTCTCAGGGAAATTAAGGATTAAATGGACTGTGTGTAATAAAAAGCTTTTATTGTCCCAGAGAACACCATTTACCTTTCTCTTCATTAATGTCAGTAGGATGTGGAGGAAAAGAGGGAAACTGGAAATGTTTACACATAAAAGCTCCTGCTGTGGTCAGTGGTGAAAAACTGAAACATGTTTTTGGGGTTTTCTGTTCGTCTCATAAGAAAATAAATTAGATAATGTGATGATTGGTATTATATTAATACATCATCAACAGATAAACAACAGCTTGAGGATATGAAAGTGTAAACACGGACATCGGGGACACATTTAAATGTGACACACGCCCACAGTAACGTCATTTTAAAGCTCACAGCAGTAGTTTACACTGCTAGCTAAAAAGTTAGCTATGCTAACCCTGAAGAACGAACCATAAACATTAGGTCCGCTAAAGCGCTACGCCAACATGGTGATTAACAAATGCTAATGCTAAAGCACTATACCAATATAGTATTTAGTAGAAGCTAATGCTAAAGTGATATACTAACATGGTATTTAGTAGAAGCTAATGCTAAAGCGTTATACAAACATGTTATTTAGTAGAAGCTAATGCTAAAGCATTATACAAACATGTTATTTAGTAGAAGCTAATGCTAAAGCATTATACAAACATGTTATTTAGTAGAAGCTAATGCTAAAGCATTATACAAACATGTTATTTAGTAGAAGCTAATGCTAAAGCATTATACAAACATGTTATTTAGTAGAAGCTAATGCTAAAGCATTATACAAACATGTTATTTAGTAGAAGCTAATGCTAAAGCATTATACAAACATGTTATTTAGCAAAAGCTCTAACACCAATTCAAATTATATCTGCCCTTAAAGTCTATAACCATCGATTACCAATTTAGTCTTCACATTCTAATTTAAATGTTCTATAATGCCGTTAGATATCTTTGTGTATAGCTTTTTCTCTACTATCTACATTTTATGTTGTGTCTGTTTCCATGGAAACCGGACTCTCATGAACGCCTGAAACGGAAAAGAACATGTTCCTTGGTGTTGGTTTTGACTGGACCAGAACATTGAACCCCGCAATCATGCTTTAGATTATTCACTGAAGAAATAAACATTTAAATGAGTCAGAAAACATGAGATGAAATGAAATTCTTTCTGGCCTTTGACATGTTGAATGTATTCATGAATATATTCATGACACTGAGTTGGTTAAGAAATAAAAGGTCTTGGCCTTTGTAGAAAAACTCATCCTTGCTCAAAGAACAAACTGCAAATGCAAAAAAGAAACATTATTTTACTAAATGATGCTCTTAAATATTTAATAAAATCCCCTTTTCTCCATTTCCTGCCCCAGCCGGGGCTTTTGGAGCCCACCTCCACGCTAGTGAGGGTGCCAAAGAGCGCCAGCACCCTGGGTATCGCCATCGAGGGCGGAGCCAACACTCGCCAGCCGCTGCCGCGCATCGTCACAATCCAGGTGAGTTCAGAAGAACGAAAGGAAAATCCGTGACAGATTCAACATCGTAAAAGTCTTTCTGATGAGAAGCTGAAGGCAATTCCTCTCTGTTTACATTTCACCAAACCTTCTAGATCAGGGGTCAATGCATTTTTGATCAACATCATGGATGCTCTTAAAGGGCCGGTTACACCAGAATGTATTGATAAAACATGATCACAAACTGATAAATTATCAATGAATTCTTAAAGTTAAATAATATTGAACATCTTTTCAGTCCCTCCAGGATTTCGTGATTCTTTTTGTGATTTTTTGCGCTTATTTTTTCCAATAAAAATCAAAGTGTTTGTGGTTCTAATTTGGAAATATTTGTGATATTTGCCCTTATTTATGACAGTAAATGTGATTTTTTATGTAGCTCATAGACTATAATCTGATATCAGTTAAGTCTGAGGCAGCTGTTTAGTACAAGTAAGAGAGTTTTTGACAATTTTTGAGAAAAATCTGCAATAAACTCCCAATTAAGTATTAGTCCTAAAAAGTGCGGGGATTTGTTGATTTTGTGTGAATTTCCATGTTAATTCTCAAGAAAGTGGAGGGACTGATTGATATAATTTGGCTGTAAACAGATAAAAACTGCATTAATTAGACTGATAACATAATATTTAAGCACAGTTAGTGTTTAGCCTAGATTCTAGAGGGCCGCATGAAAAGCTATGGTGCACCAGTTTTGGCCCACGGGCCTTGAGTTTGACACTTGTGTTCTAGAACTTTCCTGTATCTGTTGGCTAAAAGGTTTGTTACTTTTCCCTAACTCTAATGCATGAAAAGCCCAGAAATAAATAAAATTTTTCCTGACCGCTCACTCTCAGATTTAGATTTTGGGACTGGGGTTGCATTCACATCAGTTTTATTTAGTCCACTTTAATCAAACTGTAGTCCGTTTGGATAGAAACTCCAGTTAGTTTTTAGGTGCGAATGTGTAAGCAAAATCTTTTGCTAACAAAAAAACTCTAACTCTGGTTCGCCTACAAACTTGCCTTTCAGTTTGATTGAAGTGAACTCTGGTGCAAATTGAATGCATATGTGAACGCCAAGCGCTCCAAAAGCAGGAAGTGAACTACAGTGCCAGGCATTCTGGGTAAATATAACCAAAACAAATACGCTAGCTTACACTAGCGAGAGAAATGACTCGTGGTCTTTTACCAAAGACAAAGGAGAAATCCTACAACCTAAAATCTGACGCTGCTCCATTTTTGTTATTATTTTGAGAAGAAGGAAGTTGTGTTCAGTGTCTTCAGAGGTTTTCATGTTGTTTCCTTTAGTGGTTCTTGGTATAACGCCCCCCACAGGCGAAGAGGGGAACAGGTTTTCAATTATTTTGGATTGTTTGACTCAGTGCCTTAAACTTTAGTCATAAAAGTCTTAAAAAGTCTTAAATTTGAGTTGGTGAAACCAGCAGAAACGCAGGAGTTGAGAATAAACTCAAAATAATACGAGATTAGTCATAGCAACATGAGATTAAACTCAATGTTTTGAGAATAAGGTCATCAGATTTTAAGAATAAAGTTGCAATATTATTACGTTATTCTCGTAATTTTTAAAAATTATTTTCTAAAACACTGTTGTGAAATATTATTTCTTATATGATCCAACAGTTACCAAAATGCAAAAAGTGAAACTGCATTTTTGAATGACTGAAGGACGACTTTTTAAAGAGGTCGTAGTTTACTGAGATGCTCCTGTGTACAGGAACCGCAAAACGTTTTCCGTCTGCATCTGTTGGCGCATCTTTCTATTTTCTGTTTCTGAGTCAGCAGATCGTTTTCAGGGAACACGGGACCGGCGATTTTAAAAGGTCTGAGCATTCAGAGCCGTCGCTCAGCCTCCCACTTCACCGAGACGCTGATTGAAATAAAAAACTGAAGAAGTGAGGTTGAGTTGGGTCGGCTGATTGCCAAGGGAGGGATAAAAGGTTTGGAAATCAGTGCATTCAGAATCTGATAGGCGACTGGAGGACAGGATGTAAAAAAACGTGAGATTGGAGATAATAAGGTGAGGAAGACCAGGGCTGCTGCTCAGGATGTGTAGGTTGGAGGTCATGGTGCTGTTCGTGCTTCTGATAGTAATCAGAAAACAAATCCTCTCTGAAACTTCTTCTTCTTCTTCTTCTGGTCCACTGCCTCTACCTGAAGCAGAAACCGACGGGAACCGGCTGCTGGATATATGCAAAAATCAGGAATTGCCTTATAAAAGCAATCATTGGTTTATAAAAAGCTTTTATTTATGTTCCAAGTGAGACGAAACTTCACGAGGCTCAGCTTTTTGGGAATTAAATTTCTTTATCACAAATAATGGAGTAAGCCTTTGAATGAAGCCGTTTTACAGGCAGCATTTCTCATTACTGCCTCGCCGATAAGAACCTCAGCTTAATTCATCGTGTCTCTAAATTTAGAGTCATAAACAACGTTTATACCTCAAAAATGGAGCTCTGAGTCACTTCACTGGGAGACTAATAATGAAAAATATGCTCCTCATTACAGTGTATAATAGCAGAGGAAGGAACAAGGAGCTCTTTCTCCACCGCTGAGTGACGTCTCCACCTGAAACCAAATGAAAGATCGTGTTGTGAAACATTTAATTTCACAATTAAAGGAAAGTTTTTAATTTATAAACAGCTGTAATGTAGTTGTGATAGACATCTTAAATATATTAAAGCCAAAAATGCAACAACTTACTGATAATTTAAGAAGGTTTTTGAACCCATAATTTCATATTAATCCAGTAAAGCGACACCGCTAGCTAAAATGTTAGCTATGCTAATCCTAAACCACTAATCACAGATATTAGTTTCATGAGCACTAAATCACTACACCAACACAGCATTTAGCATATGCTAATTCTAAACCACTAATTATGAGCATTATTTCTGCTAATGGTAAAGCACAATGCTAATACAGTATTTAGCTAAAGCGCTAATCATAAACATTAGTTCTGCTAATGCTAAACCTCTACACTGACATGGTATTTAGCAGATGCTATTTCCAAAGCGCTAATTATGAACATTTGTTTTGCTAGCACTAACACACTATACCAACACAATATTTAGCAGAAGCTAATGCTAAAGCGCTAATCATAAATATTAGTTCTGCTAGTACCACAGCCTACATTTAGATGAATAAGCTAAAGTGTAGCTGACCTACTTGTTGGCTTAAAATCTTTATTACTGTACTGTTGTTTTTTCTGAAATAATACCAGTAATTTGTCGCAGCATGAGTGTTATTGTTTGGCTCTCAAAGTGATGCATATAAAGTCAGTTATACAAGAGGAAGTCTGCTTTTATATCCATATTATTTCCTAAACAATAAAAAAAAAAAAAGCCATGCAGAACTAAAATTTGCAGCTGCAATTCGAGAAGCGCCTGCAGAGGGCAGCAGAGTTCAACTGAGTCACGTAAACAAATCCTTTCCACAGATTGTTTATGCAAACATAAGCAAATCTGTGTTTAAAATTACATTTTTAAGCATTTTTAGCACTAAATATTTTTCACTGAAGTTTCTAATCATAATAATTAGGACGTCTGTGAAACCAGTTCAGACTGGATCTGCTTTTTGTAACTGCGAATGATCTAAAACAAACATCTTCAGTATTTCTCAGAACTTCAGAATATTAAACTCGCTTTAAGTGAAAAAAAAAAAAAAAAGCAATTAAAGTTTTCTTTGTTGTCTAGCTTCCCACTTGGCCTCAGACGATAGCATCAAAGCTTTGGCACGACAGTTCAGTCTCTCTGCAGCAGTGAAAGTGATACAGAGGTGATACAGCAATTCCCTGGCTTCTGTATTTCCAGTCGCTCGTGTCCTCAAGGGCTTTCCTCTCAGCTAGACCAAATCTCCACATCTGAGGACGGAGAAAAACTGCTGCAGTTGTAGCTGTCCCTGTATTCTCAATAATCAGGAGGATTTTTGTTGCCTTAAAGGGGACCCGCTATGCAAAATCCACATTTTGTTTGTTTCCGTTGGGCCTCTGCAGCCCGAGTGATTAAAAACAACCCCGCCCAGTTTGTTTTTGGAAATAAGTTAGTGTTTTTTGGTGTCCGGAAAATGAGCCATTTCAAAAGAGTCACAAATTAGCAGGCAGTGCCCGTTACCTAGCAACCCCAGCGGAACGCCGCCCGTTACCTAGCAACCCATGATGAACTCCAGCTCTAAGCTCAAATCTCATTATCTAAGAATGATTTTGAGCAAAAATGTACCGAATATGTTTTGTATAGGCCATAGACCTGTTCAGGGAAGAACATATGTCACTTTTAAAACAAATCTGAGGATGTGGGTCTAAACGGTTCTGTTGTTGGTTTTGGTCCTTATTTCTTCACATATCAGAAATAAATTCTGTCAGTTTATAATGAAACGGTCATTCTCTGAAAGTTTTTTTCTCATTTATGAACAATATAAATTTTTGTTTTTATTGAAACATTTATTTTAATTTCAAGATGTTTTCTTAGGTTCTTTTGATGCAGCTTCTGCTGCTTATATTTAAAAATGAGGAATTAAATAATTAAAGACACACAAAAATTTTACATTAGGAGTAACCAGAATTAAATAACACACTTCCATTAACAGCTACTTTAATTTATTACGATAACCCATCTATTTATTTTAAAATTAATATTCATTTCACTAATGTGACCTAAAAATGTTTTTCATAAGTCTTATTATTGGTTTAATTAGCATGTTTATTCATAAGCATCTTTGAATTTACATTCTTGTACGTATTTATGTAAGATTTGTACCCTTTATAAGAATTTTGCACCATTAAAACTCATCAACATCCATCTAATACATATTAAATCAGGCATTATGCAAGAATTCAGGAAATAATTGCCAATATTGTAAATTTTACCCACAAGAGAAACTAAGAAACCCTTTTTAATTAATTAAGTTAAAAAAACAAAGTTAACTAAAGCAATTTGCTCAGATGTACTGAAGGCATAAGAACATTTTCAGAGGAAAACTCCTCAGAAGTTGGTAAAATTGTTTAAATCGTTTGATTTTCAAAGATCTGCGCTGTTTGCAATGCAAGTTTAGCAGTAAATATCCTCTACCATGTTAAGCCTGCTGGTAATTTTGTCTCAAAAACGCTTCAGGTGGAACTATTTTTATTATTTAGAAACAGACAGACTTGTGTGAAATTACTCATTCTTTTGATTTTAGCACATTAAAGAAATATTTTTACCCTCAGCAGTTATAAATGTCAAATAAATTAGATTTTTCCTCCAAAGAAAACATTTATCTCTTGTTTTCACTCCACAGTTATGCTTTGTGTAAATATAAAACCCCGATACGATACTGAAACGATTAATGCATTAAATTATTAATAGTTAATCCAAAAAATACTATATTTTTAAGCTGCAGATGCGTCTTTTACTACAAATTATGTTAAGTTATTATTACATTTTAGGCAATACAATTTATATTTTCTTATTTAAAAAAAATAAATTGAATTATTTGCTTATTTTCATCTTTTAATATATTGGTTATATGGTTAGACTGAAATACTTATCAGAACATAAGCGTTTCACATCAGTCGATATCGATAATTATTGATTAGTTTTTTGTTGTAAATGTCTGAAATCCTGCCAGGCCGTTGATGTGATCTTTCCTGTTTCATCCAGTTTTCTCTCCATGTCGTCATTTTTTATTTTTAAGCAGTTTTGAGGCGCTGAGGGGAAACTTAAAACTGTTGCTGCACCAGTTACTCAGCAGCTTGTTGCTAGGTTACCAGAGTTGGGTGGAACTTGAAACCGCTTCTTACCCAGCAGGTTGTTGCTAGGCAACCAAAGAGCGTGGAAGTTAGTTGATTCCGCCAACTTAGCTTAACTTGAATGTTGAATATTCTGTCAATAGATGTGTTATCTACTGATATTGATCACATTTATTGATATATATTATTGATTTATGTGTTTAATTTTTTTTTTATCCAATTAATCATCAGATTAATTGAATTTGTTGGCAGGAAGTCATAATATCTTGTATCTTCCACCTGCTGTTTTCGAACAAATAATATAAAATTGAGTGTCAATGGGGAAGATAATTTGTGTTAATTTTTTTAAAATTATTTTTACATTTTGCCTGTTTGAAATAAATAAATTAAAGTAAATGAATCGTTAGCTGCAGCCCTAAACGTGACCTTGTCTTGGTGCTTTGTTGACGTATTTCCTGTGTTTCGCTGCAGAGGGGCGGCTCGGCCCATAACTGCGGCCAGCTGAAGGTGGGTCAGATCATCCTGGAGGTAAATGGGGTTTCCCTCAGGGGCCGCGAGCACCGGGACGCCGCTCGCCTCATCGCCGAGGCCTTCAAGACCAAAGAGAGGGACTACGTTGACTTCCTGGTGACGGAGTTCAACGTGGCGCTATAGCTGCTAGCAGGCGATGACGATGATGATGGTGACGGACAACCTTCTTCACGATCCGACGGCACAAACCGAAACAGAACCACCGACTGATCTCTGAGCCCTCCTTCTCTTTTCTAATCCAACCTTTAAAGGCATTATTTCCTCAACGTGTTACCTCCAGCTGTGAGACCCGACGCGCCGCAGCCAGGATTCCTGAATCTTTACCTTCCTGGTTTCTTTCTGGAACGGCTCCTCGCTCTGTCTGACGTCTCCTTTATTTATTTAACGTTTATTTCTGCTTCTGTCTGAGAGTGAACTGTGCAGCTGAAACCGACGGATGCTTGACTTTACAAGCTCGGGTTTGTACTGTATGTAAAAATGGACATATGTAGATACAGATGGATATATGCTGCACACATTAAAATGCTCCTATATAAATAAAGACATGTGTAACCTTTGAGTTATCTTTAAACCTTCTGCATGAAGAGCTCAGAAATATAAAGATTTAGACAGTTATCAATAAAAATGGGTTATTTAATAATTTTTTTCTAATTTTGATATATGGTTCCTTCCTGTATGATATAAAGTAGGTTAATTAGTTTGAAAAAACGACTCATCATGCCTCAATCCACAGAAAATTAAGAGCAGACAAAAGAAATTAACCAAAGCCTAGAGGCCTGGAAAGTATGGAAGAAGAATATAGCCAATAGTAATTAAAAAAAAAATGTTCTCATAATTCTGACTTCATAATTCTGACTTTAATTTCAAAATGCTGACATTTTCTAAGAATTTGGATTTGAATTTCAGAATTCTAATTTCTTAAAATTTGGACACAAATGTCAGAATTCTGAGAGTTATGATTTCAATCTCAAAATGCTGAGTTTCGTTTTTCTAAGAATTTGGATTTCATTTTCAGACTTCAGAATTCTTTTCTCAGAATTCAGACATGAATTTCAGGATTTTTACATTTTGCTCCCTGACTTTTTCTTAGAATTCTGATATTTTTTTCTCAGAAAAACCATTTTAAAATCCAAACTTTTTTTTAAGAATTTGAAGATAAATTTCAGAATTTTGATTTTAATCTAAGAATTCTGACTTTTTTCTCAGAAATGTATTTTTTTTAAATCAAATTCTGGCCCCTTTTTTACTCTTTTTTTTTCTGACTATTTAATCTGAATTATTTAAATAGCTCATGTACCATCAGGCAAATCTGGTCTTAAAACTCAACTCTACCAAGTAAATTTGATAGATTATTATATACAGATTATTAATCTGTATATAAACTCACTGTGGATAAAATAGTGGTTCATAAATAAAGATGTTCGGACAAACAAGGCGCACAGTGGCGACATCTGAAGAGTAACATCCTGGGAGGATGAAGTTTCGTTTCAAATATTATTTGACACAGAAGCTCAGTGAGGAGGAACGATGGTTGAAGTGAGGAGGACTCAAAGTGAGCGGAAAGGAGGCATTTGGTTGAAAGGTAGGTTTTGATTTATTTGTTTTCTGGCTAACAGTGTGTTAGCTAACACTCGCTAGCAACTAAATATGGATTCTGAAAATCGATTGCGGCATCTTGAGCAGCATTAGTGTCGCTAAATCAGCTCGGTATCATATAAAACAGTTCTTCATTTTGAGTGTTTTTTGCGGTTGGCAAACAGCTGTTGGTGGCCAATAACCTAAACCAGCCGAGCACAACCAAAATCAGCTGTTAAGACACGAAGCGCAGCTTATCGCTCTTGTTTGCCCGAATCTAAAATGGCGGCTGTGCTCTGTTGTAAATTTAGCAGTTTGACGTCATTTTCTATCAGCGCCACAAGTTCAAAACAACGTAATTATCTCCACTTTACACTAAAGGCACCTATACTGTAAACTAAAATCAAAGATGTATACTTTTCCAAGACTTCTTTAGGATGCAAAGTTAGCACGCTACTGTTAGCGCTAGCATGCTAACAAACGTTAACACTAGCGGGTCCGTCAGGTTTGGCTGCTGTACTTTATGGGGTCATTTTGTTAATGTGTTTCGCTGTTATGAAGCAGATTTTTAGTGGATAACTAATTAGATTTTTACAAACTGCCACCTAGCTGCTTGAAGAAGAAGAAATTCAGACTATTATTTCAGCTTGGCAAAATAAAATACCATCGAAGAAGACATATTGTTGGCTTTAAAGCAATTTAAACTGTTTTTCCCAGCTATAATTGTCTGTAAAAAATAAGCGATGAGGTGCATAATATGGCTCGTAAAGGTTTCTTTGCCTGAGTTGCTGTCATATTTTCAGCATCTGAACAGATGATAGAAAAACTCGAACTGTTTGGAAAGGAAGTAATTATGGATGTACCAGGCAATCTCCCTGATTTATCCTCCTCTGTTAAACACAAACAGCCTGTCGTTTGAATGCACCACAAAGCTGAATCACAGATTTAATTATATACCAGATATTTTATTACATCTTTTTTCAGGAACACATTTTAGCAGTAAAAACAAGCTGATACTTTATTACTTTATAGCTTAGTTTTTTCAAAACAAAACCCTGTATTAGTTTTTACTTTCATTATCTTTTACAAGAAGGTCAACTCAGTGTCTGGTGAATTATTTCTCTGTTCATGTGAGGAGAATCAGAATCCCAACAAAACGTCCGCAGATGATGATTTTCAGGCTTCCGATCTTTGAAGAGTAGATTAGACTTGGATGTTTTTGTCATATAGTAAAATTTACCTCAAGAAAAACAAAACATTGTGTGAATCAGAAGAATTAGACGTTTAAATTCTCCGATCAACCAGTAAAGAAGGAACAGAAATAATTACTAGGAAACAAGTAGAGAGAAAGACAGAAAGTACAAGTCTGAAAGTTACTTGATGTAATTTGGGAAAACATAAATTCCCAACCAGAGCGGACTGTTTCCAGACTGAATATAGTCAATAAAATCCACTAAAACCTTTACAAAAAATTATGATTTTCAGATATATTTATTGCCGAGGAATTGTTAAAGATGGGAATGATTGTATTACTATAAAAGATCTTAATGTAAGATTAGTTTCTCAGGGACTAAAATCTAAATTTTTATTCTTGGATTTTCAGTGTGAGATAAGTGAAAAAAAATCTCAAAATTATTTTTTTACTCTCAAAATTTTGACTTTAATCTCAAAATTCTGATTTAAATCTCAGATTTCAGACTTTTTTTCTCAGAATTCAGATTTTAATCTTAAAATTTAGAAAATTTAGCCTTTTTTGTCTGAATCTCAAAATTTTGATCATACTGTATAAATCCTGATTTTTGTTTCTCAATTCTGATTTTAATCTTAGTTTTCAGCTTTTTTCTCAGAATTCTGATTTTAATCTCAGAATTTAGACAATTTTTCTCAGATTTCAGACTTTGTTTCTCAGGATTTTCATTTTAATCTTAAAATTTGACCCTTTTATAAAAAGTTCTGAGCTCAGTTTCAGAATTTAGATTTTTTTTTTCTCAGAATTCTGAGGTTTTTTTTTTCAGAATTTTGAATTAAATGTCAAAATTCTGATTTTTCTTTTTTTTTCTGACTTAAATCTCAAAATTTAAGCTTTTTTTCTCATTCTGACTGTATGTTTTTGTTATTGGCTAAATGTGGCCCTGAAGACTAAGTGTTATATTTGTACTTTTATAAATAGTGTTTTATTTACTAAACTCATCATCACGTGACTGTAGTAGATTATTCCACAGATTTTATGGAAAACCTGAACATATAAAAACTAAACTAAGTTAAATAAATAAAGTTGGAGAGCGCAGTGCTTCTACAAATAAGACGCACCTTGGACAGGTTTTGATAGTAAGACAAATGGCTCTTTTATTTGGGTTTTATTGCACAAGTTGTTTATCTTGAATGAATAGTTGAGTTATTTCCATTTTATTTAAAGATATTTAATGTTTTCAGATGAGACGCGCTCAGTCTGCCTCGTCTTTCACCCCAGACTGCGCCGGTTCCCCAGACCATGATTTAATTTCTTTAATCAGCTACATTTAATCACATTCGCCTCTTGTGGGCCTTTCGGGAGCAGCAATTACACCCGAGAGGGAAAGTAATGAGACATTTCAGAATGACATTGCTAAATATTAAAATAAAAATCATACGTGCAGAGCGAGTGGGCGTTCACGTTCGGCCCGTTTTTAGAAACAGTAATTAGCAGATGATGAAAGACGGAGAGGAAACAAAACTAAATCTAATGTGTTGTGGAGTTTTTCTCCTCTCTGTTCATCACTCTGTTGACTCGTGTTGGGCCGGTTCGGGTCCAAGTTATAGAAATGAATCTGTATTTGGTGCAGGAAGGTGCGTCCTGTTTGTTTTCTGCAGATGGAGCTTGTCTGTTTGCGCTTAACGGACGAAAGGAGAGAAATATGGTCAAAACAAGCAGATGGTGAATAAAGATGAATATAAATGTCATCAGCAGAGAGGAAACAGTCCGCCTGGACGGTTCTGACAAATCACCATCAAACACTCCTCAGTCATTTTAGAGAAAAACGCCACATGTGCTTTTCTAACGCATCCTGCTGCCTGTTGGCGAACGTCAGCGGCTGATTGATGGAAACTGATTTAAAGTGAGTCTGTAATAGGATCAAACTGCTGATTCTGGATTCAACAGACTAATAAAGAAAAGTTCGTTTTACCTTCACAGATTCAAAATGTGAAAAATCCACCAAAATCCTGAGAAAAGAAACTTTGTAAGACTTTATTTTAAACCTTTTCAGACGAGTTAATCTGTCTAATTTTGACACTTTTTGATCACTGCGTCTCTCCTGCTGTTCAACACGGCGGAGGATCTATGATGCTGCGGGTCTGTTTCTACTCTAATGTTACTGGGAGCCTGGACAGAATGCACTGAAATACCAGGATATTTGTACGGAGCTACGTTAGAGCCATAAAGTTTGTTCAAAGAAAAATGACTTATGTGAAAAACTTTATCTGAAAACAGAAATTTTGCATCTGAAAAAAGTAATTTGAAACTAACAATATTTTTTATCTAATTTCTTGAATGAGAAAAAAAAGATATAAAACTGAAAAAAAAAAAAAATTAGAAAATTAAACTGAAATACATTTTTGAAACTGAAATGAAAAGTAAACTTTTTGGAAACAAAAATATTTTGAACTGAAAAAATACATTTTGAATTTGAATAAAAGATTTGAAACTGAAAAAAATAACAAAAATAATTTTTTATAACTAAAATGAAAAATTTAAATAATTTCAAACTAAAAAATTCTGTAAAGGAAAAGAATGATATAAAACTGAAAAAAATAATGATTTTGAATCCGACAAAAATGCAACATGATTTCATTTAACTAAAATAAAAAAATAATTTGATTTGAAACTGAAAAGGAAGTTTTGAAATTGAAAAAACATAGGAAACTGAAAAAATAGCTAATCGGAAAAAATATTTGCAAATAAAAAAACTGAAACAATAATTTGAAGCTGGTAAGAAAATAATTACTAGAAATTGACAAAAAAAAATGAAAGTGGAAAAATCTAAATCCACTTTTCGGATTAAATTCTTTTTTCAGTTTCAAATATCTGGCTGTGTTTTAGAGTGAGCATTTTCTATTCTTAAACATTTGTTTTCAATGTCTTTTTTTTTTCTTTTTTTTTAAGTTTTGGCCCCAATTTCACTCCATACATTTATATTGAGAAATATTACCATGTCAGTTCCCGCCCATTAATCGTTTAGAACCTGCTTAATACCATGTCCAAAAATTAAAACAAGCTAAAGAAGCTGAGTTTGTCTCCAACTTTTGACACTTTCTTGCCTCCATATCCTCTTCCTGCGTTGGAGCGGCTGAAACGCCTTCAGGGCATTTCAATTAATGCATTAATTGAAATGCATTAATGCATCAGAGACAAGTCAGACGTGATATTCAAGCCGCTGCCTGTGTGTGTGTGTGTGTGTGTTCTCAGGGAAACGGATGACACTTCCCATCAGGTGGAGAAGACGAAATATGGAGGGAAAGGAAAAATATTCAGCCTGATTTTTCACTGCTGATGGATGAAAGTTAACATCCATCCATCGCCTACCAGGGGGCCAAATCCGGACCGCCGTAGCTTTTTACCTTTAAATATAACACATGTGCCTAAATATTATTTTACAAGTTAAATCAAAGCAGTTTTTATCTGTTTATTACCAAATTACATCAATCAGTCCCTCCACTTTTTGCACAAATCAAAAGATCCACACTTTTTTTTTTTTGCACTAATGCATTAATGTGAGTTTACTGCAAATTTTCTGCAAAAATGATCGACTTCGGGTTTAGTGGCTGTGTTTCTTACTTCTACTACTCTGCTGCCTCAACCTCATGAAAACACGACAAAATGTCACATTTACTGTCTTACATAAGTACAAATACTGTTAATTTTTTGCAAATATTTCTAAACTAGCACCAAAAGTCAATAATTTTGCAAAAAATAAAAAATTGCTAAATCCTGGAGGGACGCTTTAATTTTATTATGAAGTATCTCTACTCTTACTTGTGTAAAATTTCAGGATTTTCTACTCCGAGTGAAAAACAAACACGTTTTAACCAAAAATCCACCAGACGCAGACACACACCTGCAGGTTTTGTTAACATTTCTGAACTTTTATACTAAAATAAACTGATTTGGAAAACATTTATTTTGCCTGATTTTGTTATTTTTTTGTTCCTTATATGAATTATTGTCATTTTGGTCCTTAAAATACCAACATTTCCATTTACCTTTGTATGTTGTTCCATCTGATGATGTAATTTTTAAATATTAAATGATTAATAATTCCATCAGTTTCTCAGTACTTGAGTACACTTCCTATCAAAAACATTTTCACTTTTACTTGCGTAAAATTTATATATATATATTTGCTAATTATTTGATTTTAAAACTTATTTGGAAGAGTATAAAGTTCAAATTGTTATTAAACAGTGTCCTCTTGTGGCGTCGCTTAATAACTACATTTTCTAAGGTTTATTCATGAAAGACATATCCCGCCTCCTTTTAACATAATAACCAATCACAACTCAGGCTGATTTCGAAAGGCTATACTTAGCCCTCAGTGATAACTGTAAGGCAAACACTATCTGCAATCTCCAGAAATTCAACATGTATTTCAGGAAATCGTTGGAACATATTTAATTTCTAAAGCACACACATGCTGTAAATCAGATGAAGGGTACGCTTGCGTCGATAATTTGACCAAGAAATACCTGCAAGTCGTAACCTGGGGCGAAATTTAACCCGTTTACTCTGCTTGGGGTAATTAGCCTTCCAGGCAGCAGAATCAGTGTTGCGCTCTGGACTGATGATAATTAGCTTTCTAAATGTCACCTGTGTCAACGTTGTCTGGAGGAAAGATGTTCTGTGACATTTTGTAAAACAAGGTAACGCCGTTTCTCTGTCAAAATTAATCCTAAAATGGGCTGAAGACATTTATTTTTAACTGTAACTTGCTGTCCGTGTTTGTAAACAGTAACGAACTTTTGAACTGCTAGCTAACGGTTTTCTGTGACGCACTTTCTCGTTAATGCCGAGCGACGAATTAGATGCATTTTTTTTTTTGCTGTAAGTTTATATTGTTTTTGTGTCTTTTAAACTTTCAGTGAGTAGTTCTCAGTGGGTGGTTTGTTGTGGTGTGAATGCCATGGAGACACGGAGGGGAGGGACTTTCATTTTGTCTTTTTTTTTTTTTCTTTTTTTTAGTTTTGTGGTTTCTAGGCAACGAGCCGCCGCTGTAAAAACCTGCATTTTGCATCTAATTTGCTGCTTGTTTCTTTGGTAATTTGGAGTTGGCAATAAATTAAGTTTTTATGCGGTTTGTGTTACAAAGGTTTGCATTATCTAGTTACTCGGTTACATTTATTTGAGCAACAGTCCTGAAAAAATAAAAGTTTTAGAAGTAGTTTTACTACACCTCACATTTTACTACTGCTAATAAATCTCAATTTTCTACTATAAGTTTTGGTTTTATACGTTTATGTTGGCGTAGAAAAATTTTAGGACGGCTTTTTATATCACAATGACAAAAAAGACCCAAACAATAAAGTGTAGAAATGACCAGAAAATTTATTTTAAAGTCTGCTGTGCATAAAAATGTGTTTTAATCCTTTTTTTAATTAATCTCTAAATTCAGCAGCTGTTGAAATAACAATACATTCTCACCAGATTGGAGCTTTATGCTTTCAATTTAGGCCATAAATACAGATTATTTGGCAAATTCCTTTCAATTTTTATTATTTAGTTTAGCATTAATTTAAACATTGGCCAAGCAAAATATGTTGGCTGTTATTTCATTGGTCCACTTCAAGGTTTAAGATAGTTTTGGGTTTTTCGTTATGGTTTAGATTTATTTTGTTGTGACTTTTTGTGGTTTTGGTAGATTTTATTAGTTCAAATATTGTTTAGTTTTCTATTATTTACAGTACCAATGTTAGTTTTTTCATACCTTGGTGAATTTTCTTTGCCGAAATGAAGAAGGTGAAAGTTATTATGAATTATTACTTCAGTAAAATTTCAGGATTTTTAACCCCCTGAATGAAAAACAAACATGTTTTAACCAAAAGTTCACCAGGTGCAGAAACACACCTGCAGTTTTTCTTAAAGTTTTTTATTGAAAAAACTGATATGGGAAAAATTTTCCTTGACTTGATTTTGTTACTTTGTAATTATGTTATTTATATGAATCATTTTGGTCCTTAAAATACCAAAACTTACTTTTAACCTTATATGTTGGTCCATCTGATGATGTCATTTTAAAATATTAAATGATTGATAATTTGACCAGTTGCTCAGTAAATACTTTTTGACTGTCATTTCTTATTTTTACTTTGAGTAAAAATATGTTGACGTAAATCTGCTCTTACTTGACTGCAATTTTTGGATACTTTGCCCAGCTCTGCTCTAAATGACCATTTTTATTTATTTCATCGTTTTCTACATTTTGTTGGTATTTCGTCAGTTTTGTTAGCCGTTAGTGACGTCGGTCCACTTGCGTGAGCGTCCAGTGTCCTCGGCTCTGCTTGGTGAACCATAAGGAGATTATCAGTCAAATATCTGAGCCGCCCACCAGGCCGTGCTTCACCCCACCCTCCTGTTTGTGTTTAATCTACCTGCATTTTTATTTTTTTTTTTCCTCAACATGACCTGATTTTACCACCATTTAAAAAAAAAAAATCTGTTTTATTTCCCCCTTTTTTTTTTTTTTCCACCCTTAATTTCTTTAACGTCCATCCAAGATGGCGGCTCCCTGAAAGTCAGCTGGTTAGCGTTGTAGATGGGGGTCTGTTGGGTGTCGGTGAAGCCCCCTGTCACAGGGTTTAGAGCAGATTAACCCCATATGGCGGCTGAGATAAACCCTCAGGTCTGCAGGGGGATTGGACGAGTCGACAGGTGAGCTTTTATGTTTCTACTGAGAAGACACTAGATTTTAAGAAGTCGGCCGCTCCATCGGGTTTTACTCTAGCGGCACAGCAGCGAATCTTAATCTTACTTCCTCGTGACGCTCAAGCAAACAAGACTGAACTAAATAAAACAATAAGACGTTAGATAAGCATCTATGTTAATCCCTCAGGTCACATGACATGACAGGCACATTTTGACAAACTCAGTTTATTACCCTACATTATCACCAAACTACACGTCATATAACATATCTTATGTCTGTTCTATGCAGCTTTAGAGGATTACTGAACTGTGACCAGTTAAAGTCTGATGGCCGTTCAGATGTGCAGATAAATGCTTACAGAAAACAAGACAAACAAAACTTCTGCTTGTACTTTATTGCTTTTAAAAATTGCGTGGCCGTTTATTGTTTTTGTTTAATGCAGTTTTTGTTTCGTTTGGTATCGTTTGTCTCCCTTTTGTTTTTGTGATTTTGATTAATAATTTAAATCACAAAAATAACTAAAATTCTTGTTATAATTCTACTAATAATTTAAATAGACTAATATTCATTAGTCTATTTGCACATAGACTAATGAATATTGAATATTTTATTTGTTTTTTTTTATGTAGAATAGAATATAATTCATTGATCCTCAAGGGGAAATTGCTTATTTGTTCTGAAGCTACTCCATCCAAAGTGTTAAGCAATAAATACAATACAATCATAAGCCATTATGCAATTTTATATAATTTATTTTAAAAAATGAATAATATAATATTAAATTTGTTTTTTTACAGAGGAAATTAAGTGTATTTATTTTAATTGAGTGAATATAAACCAAAATAGCTACCCGTTGACACACATTCACCCTTGTTCATTTTTTCTTCTCTACGGAGGGCCAAATATGCCACCATCCAATAATTGTTGCCAAATACACATTTATAAATGTGATCATTTTATATAAATTCAATGCATAACAAAAAGCTCAACATGTGGAAATCAATATTACACAGGTATGATTAAAAACAAAAGTTATACAGCCTTCCGTAGTTTAAATTGACAGATTTAAACTACAGAAAGGAAGAAAAAAAAACATAAATGATTACTTAACCATATAATGAACATCACGAATAAATAATTTGTTGAATTTCAGCACTTTTGACCTTCCGTACTTCAAGTCCATTGTCTTTAGTTTAACATCGGTTTGTGTTGGTACCACAGAACCTGAGAGCGATGCGACTGCTCCCTGTGCTCGACTGAGAAGCTGAGACGTTAGGGCTGAATGGACAGAAGAAAAATCAGACCCGGGGTTCTGCAGTGGACTCCGTCGCCCATCCCAGAGTCTCCCTCCTCCACGCTGACCTCCGACGACTCCTGGGAGGAGGACGGCAACAATGACGAAGAGGAGGAGGATGACTTTTTCAGGGAGATGAATGAAGACGGCATCATTGGGCTGTCGGAGGCCCTGGAGGAGTGGGAATTAGGGAACCCGTGCGGCGATCCTTGTTCCCCAGAGGACACGGTTCCTAGTGGAGGCGACAAGGATTCATCTCTAAAATCCTCAGGAGACGATCTTCAACCCCGGCCAGCCCGTGAGTTTATTCCTCCTATAAATGTCCTCTGCTGTCAAGTTCTTGTTTTCTGTCTAAACTATTAAATATTCGACATATTTTAAAGAGGAACTATTATAAATAAATTAACTTTTTGCATGTTTTTGTATTTCTATTTGGGTCTTAACTGCTTCTAAAAACTCATTTTAGGCAATTAATTAAAGTTTTTTGGTGACTTGAAAATGAGCCTTTTCAAGTCCCCCGCCCCTTGGTTGGGGTTGCTAGGTAACCAGTGTAACATCCTACCTGTTACACCAAAGTGGCGCTCCAGCATGTTTGGTCAGCTGGTTTTACCACTATATGCGCTGTACAATGGCTGCTGGAAATGGCAAGTGTTTTGTTGTTTCCTTACCGTCCAGAAACCTCTTGCTGCAACGTTGTTGGTTGTGCAGGAGGCTCTACTTCTGCTTTTCAAAGATTATAGTTGCTCATCTGTTTGTAGCCATTTTCATGTGCGAGTGTAAACTTTGAGTTGGGGGCGTGGCCAGCAGCAGCTTATCTGGGTTTAAAGTGAAAAGACGCCCTAAAACGGCTAAAATCTAATTATCTAAGGATGATTTTGAGCAAAAAATGTTTTGTATTGTAACCTTTTCAAAGACGCATAATAGATGTTTAAATGTTTCATCCAAAATGACAGTTTCAGAATTAAATCAGTTTATTTTTGTAAATCTAAGCTTATTTTTCTGTTGCATTTTAATAAATTTTCTTACAAATTAAGTTTAAAACTGTAAAACAAAAAAAATTGAGAAACCATTTTGTAAATTATTGCATAAAATGAGCTAATTTATGAGAAGTTTTTATTAAAAACGTCAACGTCTTTTATGTAAAAGTACTTTTTTAATGTTTTCTTCCTCCATTTATTGCGACGTAGCGGCAGCTGAAAACCCAGAGCCTAACGGTCTGGGCTCTGAGTCCACGGTCTCCTCCTCCTTCTCGCCTCACCTTTACACGTTCACCGAGGAGGAGCCGACGGCTGCCTCAGGGATCGCAGCAGAAACCCTCCCAGACACAGAAACAGAGTCTAACTACAGCTGCAGCAGCGTGAGGTCCAGCCCGCCGCGCCTGGAGCTGCAGCTCACAGGTTCTCCTCAGCCAGCGGAGGCCATTTCTGAACAAGTCGTGTTGGAGAATATTCCTTCAGAAGGATCAGAAAAGCAGAAAGCCGGACTCCCTCCTGCAGCTCTGAAGTCCAGGACGTGTTCCCTCGGCGGAGCCAAGAACGGCTCGCCAGAGTCCAGAGGCTGCGACAGAAACGTGAAAGCTGCTGGAGCCAGAAGTAGCCCTGCAGGAACGGACGAGCTCAGGTGGGCTCATCTGATTGTTTTCAGTGTCAGATCTTCCTCCATATTCTGCTAATGTCAAAAAAAACAAAACAACTTCTGTAATTACATGAGATAAGAAATGTAATTAAAATCACACGTGAATAAGCTTGTTCACACGATAAGTCGTTAAAAATCCCAGATGTAAACAGTTACAGAGTTTCTCTCAGAAAACGTGCTAAATCCATCGGTAGCGAGGCGCTGCGGCTGGTCAGCGAAGAAACGTTACCGGGAAATCTGAAAATATGACTAGATATTGATGTGTTGAACATTATTTTGACTTTATTTCTAACAAATGACATTTGTTTGAAATCTTTAACACGATGACAAATATTACAATGCTATAATAATAATAAAAAATAAAAAAAAACTACAGACATCGACAATATTGGTGTTAAGTAAAAAATTAATTTATACATAAATGGGTGAAATGAAACAATGCTGATGTGTTGTATGTAGTTCTCATGGGACGTCACACTTCCGGCAACTTTGTAACCGGCGGCCATCTTGGCAGGCAGTTGCCATGACAACAATAAACAAGCCACAAGCTTAGAGCTAGCTCTCGTCTCGTTCCTATCTAACTTATAAACAGTAAAAGTACTTGATCACGATTTTTGAGTCACCTCTGTGTAATACTAAGATAAACATCAGTTATATTTACTGTAGTACTTAAAAGGTTATTACTACCAGAGCGACGTTTTGGGAAAATTGTGGTCAGTGATTTTACATAAGAACCAGCTTCACATTATTCGAAAAAAGGAAAAACAAAACGTCATCCTCCTTCTACTTCCTGTTGTGTTCTTTGTCGTTTCTGTCAGTAGTAACATCCAGTTGTCGATCATGTAACTCGTGATGTGAAAAAACTGTACTGCTGAAAAACCACCTTATTCTATAGAACAAACATTTTTTGCCGTAAAATGGGATTTATTTTGTTTCCATTAAGCAAATTTATTTTTTTGTAATTTCAAACTAAGCAATTTTATGATTAATGAAAGCGCAGCTACTGACACCTCATATCTTAGCTTTCATTTTTGTTTTTCCTTTCCAGGAGAGCATCACTGTCTCATCAAACCCCGAACTTCTCGAAGGTGGAACCCAGGATTCATTTCCCTAAGCGGGGCTACAAGCCTCCGAAAGGCAGGAAGTCGTTGGAGAGACCCACGATGTCGCCGCAGCCCCCCATTGTGTTCAAATCCCCCGCCGACATCGTTCAGGAAGTCCTGTTCAACAGTGACGGGTCCTCCTCCCCCTGCGATACCAACACGCCCACCAAGGCTCCCAACTCCACCGTCCCTCCAGAGTTCAGGTGTCGGCAGCAGGCCACCACTCTGCTGCAACAGCTGCAGGTACGATCTGGAGGAGACGCGTCTCAGCTGGCGGCCTACTGCAAACCTGACTGGCTTGTTGTGTACGATGGTGAAAACGGCAGGGAAATAATACCGAATGGTTGGGTAATAAGGAAAATTAGCATCACGGAGAACCATTATCGGGATGATGGGCTGAAGACCTTGTGTGGGAAAGAGGAGGACCTTCTTAAAGAGACAGAGGCCCAATTTCAGGACTTTATATTAAGGCACAATATTATGTAAAATTGACTTTTCTGAGCTGTACACCGTGTTATAATGTTCCATCATCAAAACAAACCTGAAGTGTTGCTTTGATTCTTTCAAGCATGTTTGAGAAATCCTTTAATCACCATGGCAACCATTCAGCTGGGCAAAATGCCTGGGTGGACCTACCCCCGCCTTCGAGGCGCAGCTCCTCCTCTGCGCTGCAGCTTCCAAGCCATAACTCATCCACTCAGCTCCTTCAGACTAGCCAGCAGCAGTTAGCAAACATCTGGTGGAACTGCTGAGCTCATTAAACGAGCTACCCGTCAGTTCAGCGCTGCTAAAAATGTTTTAAAGGGCTAATGGAGGAGCCATGTTGTGATGATGTCCTGAAGGCGGAGCTTCGGAAACAGCAGAAGTTTTTAAAGAGACAGAGGCCCAATTTCAAGGCGTTAAATTACTATATAAAACTTATTTTAGGTTACAGTTGATGTATACAACATTTTTTATCGGCTGAAGATAACATAGTTACTTGATTGTGCTAGAAAATGACATTAATACATAATACACTGTAAAAACAAAAACATACCAAGTGTTTTTTCTAGATTCTATAAATTTGGGAATGTCATTTATTTCATAAAGAGAACAACGCCTATTAATCAACATGAATGCGCCATGTAAAGGTGTCAGATTAACTAAGAAAGACTAATTTTCATCTGTAGCCCCCTAATCTGCTGATGGAAGAGATTAAAAAATACAGCTAACATGCATAGCAAACCTTATGCTTTACAGTAAGCATTTATAATAAAATTAAAACAAGTCACATCTGTAAGAAGAAAATATTATTTCATTTAAAAATTATTCAAGGTATGAGTAAAATTTTGACTATCTAGTAATAAGTGCTTAAGTAACACTGTCAAACTTTCTTGTAAAGGATTTAAGTATAATTCAGGTTCAAAAAAAGTATATTTAAAAAACAACAGATGTCCTGAAGGACATCTGTTGGGAAAGACTTTGTTTTCTTTCCCATTATTAAAAATTTATGTTGCTTCATCCATGCGTTCATTAATTATGAGGGCCCGTTTAGGACAAAATCTATGTTTTGTCTCTCACACACTACTAAAAACTCACACATACACAAAATACAAAGATTGTGCATAAAAAGTACAAAATTATCACATGTGCATACAATTTTTCTCTCACATGCATACACAAAATGTTAAAATTGCGCATACACACTAAAATATCACACCCGCATGCAGTTTTTTTTCTCACATGCATACATAAAAGACTAAGATTGCACATATAAACTAAAAATATAGACTCATTTTTTGTATGTGAGAGACATTGTATGTGAGAGGGACTCACGTTTGTGTGAGCGTGATTTCACGGAAGAGGCGATGTCACGGAAGAGGCGGGGCATCATTTGGAGATCAGATCGCGCATGCGTTGATACCACAGTGACGTCAGCTTCAAGTTGGATACTGGAGCTCCAATGTGTAAGCTGCGTTTAGATCAAGGTTAATCCGATTTATGAACGCTAATTTCGGTCAGACGTTCTCTACCACTCCCTCCTCAAGCGCTTGGAGGTTCACTTAAGGCTTACTACCGCGTGAGAGCCGGAGTAAGTGGCCTTAGCGTTATAACCGGCGTTAGCGGCCTTAGAGCCGGCGTAAGCCCTAAGTGAACCTCCGAGCGCTTGAGGAGGGAGCCCTAGAGAACGGCTGGCCGATATTAGCGTTCATAAATCGGATCAACCTTGAGCTAAACGCTGCTTACTCCGGCGCTAAGTGAACTTTGAGCACTTGAGGAGGAAGCGGAGCTAACGCCGAAGTAAGCTAACGCCAAAGTAAGCTAACGCCGGAGTAAGCTAACGCCGGAGTAAGGCGTTAGAGCCGGCTTTAACGCCGGACGAAGCGGAGCTAACGCCGGAGTACAGACCTTAGTGAACCTCCGAGCGCTTGAGGAGGGAGAGGGAGAGAACGGTTGGCCGAAATTAGCGTTCATAAATCGGATTAGCCTTGAGCTAAACGCCGTGGAGCTCTAGTCTCCAGCATGAAGTTGACGTCACTGTGGTATCAACGCATGCGCGATCTGATCTCCAAATGATGCCCCGCCTCTTCCGTGACATCACTCTCACATACAAACATTGAGTCCCTCTGACACATACAAAAGGTGAGTCTGTATTTTATTAGCTTATATGTGCACTCTTAGTCTTTTATGTATGAATGTGAGAAAAATTGTGTGCTTGTGTGATTTTATTAGTCTGTATGTGCAATTTTATTATTTTGCGTGTGTGTGAGAGAAAAATTGTGTGTGACATTTTAATAGTATATATGTGGAATTTTAATATTTTGTGTGTGTGTATTAGTTTTTAGTAGTGTGTGAGAGACAAAACATAGACTTTGTCCTAAACGGCCCCTCATAATTAATCCCTCAGTGTATTCATTCATCCTTCGGAAATTATTTTACTTTATTCCAACTAACTTCCTTTTATAGTCTAACTTCAGAATCTGGCTTTCCAGAACAAAACTGCTCAGAGGAATGTCCACTCACTTTGTGTCGCTCTGCAGGAAGACTACGACAGGCTGCTGACCAAGTATGCGGAGGCGGAGAACACCATCGATCGTCTCCGTCTGGAAGCAAAGGTAGTCCATCTCTGAGGCTGAAGTCGTTTTTCAGATTTGAACCTTTGTGTTTTCTCAGGAAAGCATCGCTTAGTAACGATGCCGGCGTGATTTATCATTGATCCCACTTATAAAACAGTGACCGCAATCTCGTTTCCCAAAATTGCTTTTAGATTGAAAATAAAAAGAAAAGGGAAATCCAGCTGCCTTTGTTTATTTTATTTGACCACTCTGCAGCTCAGTGAAATAATGTGTCGTTTTATTCTTGTTCCAAGATGGCGTCTTAACCACAGGGGATCAGCTGAGTGCAAACAAATCACATTATAGGTGAACATTATGGTAGTTTGTTGAGGGATTGCATCTTTTTAAAGTTACATCCAACTTTTTCCTGGTGAAAACAAGTTATTTTGTCAGAAAGATGTGTGAAATACAAGCTGAAGCATTATGTCCTATAAAACAATCCCACTTCTTCATTTTCATTTATGTAAAAGGAAAATTCAGTTCATCTCAATTCAAACACACTGCAAAAACACAAAATCTAGTTTCTATTGCAAATATCTTGGCACTGTTGAAATAAGAGAAAACTTAATCCTCAACAAAAAATATGAGCTTATTCTAAGTCAATAATTTATTAGTATTGATGGAAAAGTTCACTAAAAACACTGAAATAATCTGTCGGTGGAACAACTAGTTTTTCATCAATTTAAGAAATTATTGACTTAAAATAAGTTCATTTTTCTTTCTGAAAAGTTAAAATTTTGTCTCAATTCAAGTGTATTAAAAGATATTTCCACTAGAAACTAAGCCAAAACTACTTAGTTTGTGTTTTTTGCAGCGCATAACCCCTTGTTACCATGGTTACCCATCATAAAAAAAAAAACATCTGGAAGTAAAAGAGCAAAAATCTTTCCAGATTTTTTTTCTACAAGTCTTAAAAGGTCAATAAATGAATAAAAGTTCAGCATTTATTGACCAAAGTGACTTTAGACGTACATAAACTTTAATCTCCTAATAACATTTAACTATTATTATATTTTAATTTCTGCCTGTAGCCATTTGACTTTCTGTTAAATAAGAAATTCATCAAATTTTCTCTGCACTCATTTGTAGATTATTTTAGATGAACATATTTGCATTTATTTATTTTTATGAATTTATTTATATTCAGTCATATTGAATTACATTCATCACTCTCTATGTATATTTTATAAACTTCATGGTTATATTTGTATTGTTAATATTTAACACCTGAAATGGAGCAGCTTGTCAACGAAGAAGCCATTTCATCTTGGCCTGACGCTGATAGTCTGTAGTAAAGTTGACCTGAATTCAAAGTACAAATAAGCTGTAAAACAAGATGGCGGCTTTGGTGAAAAATATTCAGGTTTTCAAAAATTCAATATTCAAAAACTTGATCAATCAGTAAAAATTGATGAATCGCCCAATCCTACCTCATGGCCCTGCAGTTGGTTAAACCTTCGCTTTAACATTCAGTTTCTGGAGGTAAAATGTGTGAATTGGCAGAATTAGATATTTGGAAGCAGGTGATTTATAATTTTTCTGTTTGTCTTTTCTCCGTGCAGGTGAACATGGACTCTGAGCCTCCGAGGGCCGGTCACGCCGTGCCTGCTGGGCTGAACCAGAAGGCTTCACACCCCTTCAAGTTGGATTTATGTCATCCTCACAGAGCTGTGACCTCCTCTCCTCAGGGTAAGGCCGTCGTCTGCTGCCTTTTTCTAATCTGGTTCTTTTTTACAAACGGACCTGAAGGAACGCGTTTTTGTAACCAGCCTGTTTGTTGAACAGAAAAGTTAGACGCCTCTTCTTCGCCATCTGACTTCGGACAACAACTCTCTAATATCCTCTTCATTCAATCTGAGAAGTTCCTGCAGCAGGTAACAAAAAACAAAAACAAAGTTATACTAATTGGACTTAAAAATGTAAATTTAGATTTTTTTTTTTTCCCAGGTGCAAACTTTTGAGGATCTCCTTAAGAAGAATAAACTCGCATCCTCAGAAGAATTAAAGGTGAGAGCAAACCGAGCTTTGATCAGTAATGTGTCTGGCTGCCGTTTTCCAATTTGAGCCGTTTCTCTGCAGCGCGGCGTTTCTCAGCTCTACGAGGGGCTGAACTCTCTAGAAAGAGGATACCTTCTGTCTCGAGACGAGCACAAACTCCTGCAGCAGAGAGGACTGGAAACCCGACAGTTTGACCCCGAACGGTGAGCGGGAGAGCCACACAGAGGTTTAATAAGCAATTATTCTGACAATTAATCGATTAATCAAATATGAAAACAAAGGGGCACGTTCTGCAGATTTAACCATAAGCGTATTCTATAAAATATTAGAGATGCAATTAAGCAAAACTTTGTAACTTTGTACAGTTAAGGCTTAGTTACTGCTCCGGATATGTTGTCTGTGTACTCCAGTTAATGATTAATCGATTACTAAATTAGTTGACAATTATTTCAATATTTGATTAATTGTGATTAATCATTTCAGCCCTAAAAACTTTTTTCCAGTTCCTTGGCATTCGGTGTGTTTCACAGAGTTTTTCTTTGTGTATTTTAGGAACCTGGAGAGCCTGATCTTTCAGTGTGGGCTGCGGATGGAGGAGCTGAAGGAAAAGGTGGAGCAGATTCAGCAGGAGCAGCTTCAGCAGAACCCGATTGAGCATCAGGAGCCGATTCAGCTGGAATTGGTTCAGCAGAAGCAGATTGAGCAGGTGGAGCAGATTCAGCAGGAACCGATTCAGCAGCAGGAGCCGATTCAGCAAGATCTGCTTCGGCTGAACCAGATTCAGCAGAAGCGGATTCAGCAGGAGGTTGAGCAGCACAAAGCTGTTGCTTCTTGTCGTTCTTCACCTCCTCTGACCTCCTCATCTGATCCGTCTGAAGGAGAAATAACCCAGACTCAACCGCAGGTTCCAACACTTTCTTCTTTCTGTCTGTTAACGCTTCGCATCTCTGAACGCAACAGAAAATCAGAAAAAATGTCTTTGAAGTTGGATACGCATTTCCTGTATACTTTGGAAGGTTACATTCAGTAATAAGTTTCAGACCCTTTTAGGGATTTTATTTATTTATTTCAGCTGATATTATGCAAGAATTATTCAACCAAAATAGGGCTGCAGCTCATGATTATTTTAGTAATCGATTATTCTGACAATCCTGACGATTAATCGATTAATCGCAAAGAATTGGCATTTTAAAAATAGAAAATGCAAATAGGCAAATTATCCAGTTCTTTTTAAAATAAGAAATAAACATTTTATTACCTAAAATATAAAAACAACATTCCTTTACTGGGCACTGTGATCATTTGACGCAAACGATAAATTTGCAGCTAAAAAAAAAAATCCTAAATTATCCATCAATACAGTGTTGGGCTAATTTTTAAAAATTATTTATTCAATTTACCAATTAGTACTTGGACAGCAGAAAGTGTCTAACAAGATTTTGTTTTTTAAGAATATGACCCGGGTGTAGTTAAAACTACCAGTTGAGTTTTGTGTGAAACATACTTACAAAGTTTTTAATGTCATGAATGCAAAACGTATATATTCTTTAGAAAGTTTTGGTGAAACCACTGTCCTGAACATTTTTGTGAGTCTGTGTTCTCCAGTTAACAATTAATTGATTACTAAGTTAGTTGACGATTATTTCAGCAAACGATTAATCGTGATTAATCTCATGAATTGTTTCAGCCCTGAACCAGAATTAAGCACACAGGTTTGTGTGTTAACTCAAACTCTAATCACGGTTGAATACTTTTAAAAGAGCACTGTTGTCTTGTTTCCACACATTAATTTGAATAATCAAAATGAATCTTGGTAACCCTGATTATATTTGTTAACATAATCGTTTTCCCATAAATTTAAGCTACTCTAGTATCTTGTGTTAATAAAGGAGTAAGGAGGATAAATCCAGAAGAAAGTTTGAAATTTCTATATGAAAACCATGAATATTTTTATTTTATGTATAATTCTGACCATAGTTTTTTAATTAAATAAAAATGTTTAAAATAAATGTCATTAAAAACGAAGGCGTTCATGTCTGTGATGTGTCTGGTGACTGAAACCGCCCCGCTCTCCTTTCAGAGCCCGTCTGAGGCGTCCCAGACCGATTCTGGTTCTGCCGCAGAGCTGGAGAGAAACTCTGCTTGTAAAAAGAGTGAGGAAGAGGAAGATGTGGCTGAAGACGACCTCGTGTCTCACTACTTAAAATCTTTGACTAGACGGGGGAAACGTGTTGAGTTTGAACAAGCTGATTCGCTGGATTAGTACGTGGAGTTTTGTTGATTTAAGCGCCTTGTTTTGTTTCTAAACATTCCCAGGAAATCAAAATGACCAGATCTGATGATCGGTGGCCTTTCTGTATGTAGATGGAGGATCCACTCCTTCAGCATGTTTATGTTGTCGTTTTTTTTTCTTTTTCCTGTGATTAGCTGCCAAACGCTGAAGGAGTGTTTCATAATTCCCAAAGCCGCGTCCTCTCTTCCTTCGAACCCGCCTTCGAAACACGGAGGAGAGAAAGAAGAGCAGAAAGGTTGGAGAAACGGAAACAGCAAAGTCCAGGGAACTTTTGCACAGAGGTGAGTCGAGGTTGAATCACGACTCTGACTGTTCTGCTGATTCTGAACTGATGTTTGTGTCAAATTTGAAGGGGACTTGTTATGCAAAATTCACATTTTTTTATGTTCTTATGCTTCCATTTGGGTCTCAACTGCTTCTGAAAACCAGAAACCAAAGTTTTTGGTGTCTGGAGAACGAGGTGTTTCAGAAAACTCCTGATTGCTAAGGCACTGAACCGTTGCCTAGCAACTCAGGCAGAGCTCCAGCACGTTTGGTCAGCTGGTTTTACAATGGCTGCTGGAAACGACAAGTGTTTTGTTGCTGACTTAACATCCAGAAACCACTTGCTGCATTCTTGTTGGTTGTGCAGGAGGCTCCACTTCTGCTTTTCAAAGCTGTGCTGTTGTATAAATGTAAATCTGTTGGCAGCCATTTTCACCTGTGGCTGTAAACGTTGAGTTGCGGGGGCGTGGCCAGCAGCAGGTTACCTGGATTTAAAGAGACAGAGACTCTAAAACATCTGAAATCTCATTAATACGAATGATTTTGGTCAAAAATGTAATGAACATATTTTGTGTCATAACTTGTTCAGGGGGAGCATAACAAGTTGAAAGGGGTGTGAATATTTTTGAAAAGCGTTTATAACGTTTTTATTTTTTGAGGTTTAGACCATTTTACCCACTAACCTGTTTCTGGAGCAGAAAAGTGGAACTGGACGTCTACACCCTGCGGCGCACTAAGACCGGCCTTCCCTCATGCAGCCCGGCCTCCACGCCGCCTGCCGCTTCGGCCCGCAGCAGGAAGCGTTTGGAGCGGAGCAGCAGCCCGAGCAGCGCCTGCAGCCTGGCGGACGGAGCGCCGGGATGGAGGAGCTGCAAGGTCCAGACAGGCAGCAGGAGGGGCCTGTCTCAGGTCAGCAGGGGGGGAGGGGTTACCTTCCTGTGACCAGCACATCTACAATCAGTTTAATCTGCCCCAGCAAACAAACACTTAAACATTCATACAAAGATGTTCATGATCATTTAAAGGTTTGAAATGATCTGGACTTTAATATTTACTAAAACAATCGAGGCGAAAGATTGAGAACCACTAAATCACATGATGTGTGAGACCTTTCAGTAGCTTAGTGCACCAACATATAAACATTTTAAAATCAGTTTGAAAACTTAGTTTCAACCCAACTGAGATTTGATTTTACTTAATTTCTGTTGGCATCGATTTTATCTGTCTGTCATTTTAATGTTTTATTTTTCTTTATCTTATTCATTCATTACTGATGTTCAGCTTTGGCTGGAGTTAAAGCGCTTTATAAATACAAGTTATGAGGATCTGATCAAAAATTATATATATATATCTATATATATTCATATAAGGTCTACAAAATAAGATTTCAGGCAGCACTTTATAAAAAATTTAATACTTGCAGTTGATAACGCAAATATGCTGTGTGTTAAATTTCACAAAAAAATTTACCAAGACAGTGGAACTAGTGCTATTATTTACTTCATAAACGGCTCCAATGTCTTTCTGAAAAGTTGCTCATAAGTTTGTCTTATCCTAATTCAAGTGTAATAAGATATTTGCAGTAGAAACTAGAGAAAAATACTTGGTAAGATTTAGTGTATCTGTGACTGAGTAAATGCAACTAGTTACTGCCCAGCAGAAATGTTCTCTCTGTTTTCATTGGTCAGGATCGAGTCTCCCCAGAGACGGACAGCGGGTTCATGGGCTCCGAGAGCAGCCATCAGATTCCTGGTGCAGTTCCACTCCGCCCCCACCAGATGGCGACAGAGAGGTGGGACACCGATATCCGGAGTTTAGTGTCGGCCGATACAGAAAACCTTTCTCTTTTTAAAAAACAGACATAAATGTACTGAATTAGAAATTTATTTTATAACTCAGCGCACTTAAATACACGAAAAAGTTCACAAGTTTGGTGAATGTCAGTGGAATTAGGAGAATAACAGCTGATGTAAAGTACATACTGAAGAAACTAAAACAATAATTTGGTCAAACATGTAAAAATAAACTGTAACAAACTTTTTTCAGAAAGTATAGTTGGGAATTATGAGTATAATTTACATTAAGTATGTCACAAAGCATAGAATTAGACTGACTAGATCCGCACTTATGGATCAGAAACATTGTCACTGATACTTGAACTAGATTTTTTTTCAATATCTGGACCAATACAGATATTAATTTCAGATCAGATACTGAATCTGTTACTCTGTTTCTGCAGCGTGTCGGCGCCTCAGGACAGAAGCCCAAACGGGCCCCTGTCAGCCTGCCGGCTGGATGCGGGGCCCGGAGCCGGCACCGAGCCGGGGCCCCGTCCGAGGAGGAGGAGCAGGCAGAGGAGGCGCACCTTCTCCCCCCAGAGCTTCATCAGCCAGAGGAAACAGGCCAGAGCCGACGCCAGGCCCCCTGACCTCTGGACGCTCTTTTACTCAAACACAAGCAACGGTAGAAATCTACGCAATGTGAACGCGACAGGTTTTTACCTCAGGTTATCGTTTGGTAGCGCATAACTCAGAGTATTGAGAAAATTTACATATTTTTCTAAAATATTCTAAAGAGCAGCAATGCTACCTGACATGTTTACAAAGCAGCCAATCCAGGAGCTCCATGTGTCGCCTTGGAGCTGATTGGATGAAAATAAAAAAGACTGTGACTATATTTGGTGTTTGGACTATTAAAATAAGAAATAGTAAGCATTTTTCGAGAGGGAAGTATTTGCAGATTTTAGCTACTCAAAGGCAGCTGCATAGCAACGATCCAATTATTTTTCACTTTACGCTGCGTTTTATAAACAAAACTCTAATTAAATGTAAAAAATACACTACTTATTGCAATAAAAACACAAATGTGAAAATGTTTTAAACATGAAAAAGTAATAGTAATTTGCGAATATTTATCAAAATCAGACTTTATCTGCCAAACTTGTATATTTACATTAGTTACTGAATAACTAGCCTTCATACTGCACTTTACCCAAATGTTTATTAAATTTTATATTTAAATATATGTGTTGGAGTTTGGTAGTTAAATGTATTTATTGAATTTCCTCTGGGCAACAACTTACCGGCAAAATCCTGTAAACTGATTAAAGTGACAAACTTGTGCTGTAATATTTTGGCTAACTTAACAGCACTTAAAGAAAAACAAACAAGCAAACAAACTCAAATACAGCCAAGCATTTTTAAAAGTATAAAAACAGGACATGGTGACCAGCTGCAGTGTTTTCCAGCTGTGCTCAGTCATTTCTGTCTCTCTCTGTCTCAGGTCACTGGGCCTCTGAAGAGCAGCGGAGCGTCCGCTCTCTCTCCAGCTCCCCGCCGGTCGCCCGCCATCGCCACGGCGACCCCCCCAGAGGGGGCGGGGGGAGCCCCATGTGAGTGTGTGGAACTGCAGTCGCCACGGCGACGGCCCTCTGCTCCCTTCGAGTCGCTCTAAAGCTCCTGGTTGCTATAATTTAACAGCCTTTTAGCGAAACGAGCTACAGAAACATTTCGTGTTTTTGAGCCGAGTTGAACTGGTTCCAACATCAGAGTTTGTTTGGTAACAAAGCGCCTGAAAGCCTAAACTTGGGGGACAAAAATAAAATTATTTACATTTGAAACCATATGTTTACATACACCTAATAAAACGGCGGACATATTTTTTTCCTCGCCGTCTGAAGTTTAAATCCGTCTCTTGTTCTAGGTCAGAGTCACCAAAATTATTTATGTTTGCTAAACTTGGCGAGAAAATTCTTCAGATGTTTTTTGTAACTTTTTTTGAATATTATGGTTAAGAATTTAGTTTTTGAATTAATATAAGTTACAACATTTAATTTCTCTTTGCAATCAGTATTCAAGTATTTTTGAGTTTGAGTCAGGAAGACCATTTAGCTTAGCACAACTTGATTATTAGTTTTTATAAGTTATTGATCTGTAGAGTTTCAATAAGGTTTGGCTTATATTTTATACAACAGATAAAAGTATTGAAATTGCTTCTTTTTTTTGTTAAATTCGGTTGTTAGTCAGGGTGTGACAGAGACGTTTCAAAACATCAAACCTATTATTATTTTATTTTACCTTGTCATTGTTAATAACAGTAATAAATGGTCACATGAATGAATTAAAACTGTTTTATTTTTATTATTTCTGTTTTTATCTAAAGTGGTTCTGGAAAAGTTTGAAAACTTACCTTGAAAATTCTTGAATTTTACTGTTAGAAAATTTAAATAATTCATGCTCATAGCTCAGCACGAATAATAATAATGATAGATTTTATTTAGGTAAACTGAGCCACTGTGGATAAAAAAACCTGGTAATATTACTTGTTTACATGGTTTAAAAACTTTCTGGCTTTCCTGTTCCTACAAAGATCAAGTGGAAAAACACTGAAATCTTTTAGGTGAATATTTAAAGTAGTTTCAAATAACCTGTGTAATCTTTGCTGCTGATTATTTAGGTAACCAAAAAGCTTATCTATGTAAGAAAACAAATCGGTTTTATTGGTCTTATGTAATTTCTCCAAACTAAATTCTTGGTTTTCATTGGCTGTAAACAGAAACGCTGAAATTTTCAGAAGTAAAACTAATTAAATTTATCACTTTGTGTTTAAATTGAAGTGCTGGAATAAATATTCCAGTTTATGGAGATGTTCTGTTTAATTCTATTTAAATTTCTGTATTTTATTGCAGAATCTGATGCTTTTCAGTGAGATTACTAATAGGAGGTACAGTCTGTTGTTCACTGCATGGTGTGGTGCTGCATGTTTGTGGGATTTAACTGGCAATGTTCCCAGTAAAGCAGCTTTTCTCACTGGTTTGCTGTGTAAAACTAAACCCAGGCTCCCAGGTGAACATGTATCTTATGATCCTGAGTCACCCGTCTGTTTTTCTGCAGCGACGCGTTCCTGACGCTGCAAGCCGAAGTTAACCGCCTGAAGGAGAAACTGGAAATGTCTCAGAGGACAGAGGAACCGCTGAGCTCGGCGAAAAACGAGAAGCCGCTGGGCGCCGCGACGACTTCTGCTCAGAAAAACTTCTGCCGCCGCTCCTCCCCGTCTCCCATCAGGTCAGATTTGATCCTCCAGCTGCAGCGCCTCGACTTGGACCCAAGAGTCTGCACACCCCCCACTGAAACGAGAACTGAGAGCACACTGCAGAAACACTAAATGTCACCAAGCAGTTCTGATAATATCTTGTAACACTTGAAATAAGATAAAACTAACTTAAAAATAACTTTTCAGCAAGAAATATGAGCTTGTTTGTAGTCAGTAATTCCTTAATATTGATGAAAAAGCTACAGATTATTTCACTGGGTGGGCAATATTGCAAAATCCTATAGCACAATATACTTGTGCTTTAGTAACAATTTCACAGACAATATTCCAATTTTTCTGTTTTGTTTTTTTTTCTTTCTTTTTGGAGGAATTTTTTTATGAATATATTTATTTGCATAAATATATGTACTTTTTTATAAAAAATTTTATCATTTATATTTTGCAGTCACTACATAAAAAATATCCATATGTTCAGGAGCTGGTCATAAAATTAGAATATGGTGAAAAATATTCAGAAAGTGAAACCTGTTTATTATGTTCATTCATTACACACACTGATAAACAAACATTTGAAACCCATCAGTATTGTTGTGACATGGTGTGGCCCAGATATCAAGTGAAATAATCTGCCAGTGGAACTAGAACTCGGTTGCTGGGCAACGGGCTGGGCTTGCCCGGGGGTTGCTAGGCAACGTCAATGGAATATTCCACCAATGGAACTAGAATTTTTTCAACAATATTAAAGACATTATTCACTTAAATCAAACTCTTGTTTCTTGCTGAAAGATTCCATGTAAGTTAGTTTTGTCTTATTTCAAGTTTACTTGGATGTTTGTTCTAGAAACTGGACCAAAATACTTGGTGAGATTTTGTGTGTTTTTTGCAGTGCAGGGTAAATGTAAGACTGGGTGATGTAACGGAAAAATTACATTTCCAATGTTTTCATACCAGACTTGAGTTTATATATTTTTTTTTTATCACTTTCTTTTCTTAAAAATGAATGACAAAAAATATTTTCAAAAAGTGAATTTTATTTCAGTCATCCCTTCTGTGATTTGTACAAGAAAGTATTAGAACCAAACTACAATAATTGTATTTCAATTTCAAGAATATAGTCATGATATTAGTAGAATAAAGACATAATTTTACGAGAAGAATGCCTTAAATTATGAGATAAAAGTTGTTTGATTTAGGAAAAGGCTCCCAGTTGTCTAGTCTTGTTTCTGCTACTGATAATAATTTGACGCTGATGTTAGAAATAGATTCTCGTTTTTGGAGAAACTGGAGCAACAAACATTGACCCAAAACAAATCTTACTTGTCATATAAGAAAACAATCATCCCACGTAACTGTAGAAACTTTCAGCCTTTTTATGTTTTATGTCTACGATTTCTTGCACACCAATTTTCTACAAAAAATGTGTTCATTTTAAGTAAATCGAAATTTAATTTATTATTGAGCAGCTGAAATAAAATAAGGCACCAAAAGTTTGTTTAAAAGGAGCCTTCAGCTGAAAAGGAAACTCCACTGATCTAAATTAAACTCCCTCTGAGTGGAACAGGAACTAAAAACATGTTGGGAAATGTTGTTTTTCAGGTTTTGAATGTATTTTGTCGTTGTTTGTCAGATCCGTGGAGCTTTGCAGCGACATCAGTCTGGAGCGGAGATTAGTTCAGACCTTCGATGACATCGAACCGGAGACGCTTTTCGGTAAAACGGCCAGAGAGACGAGAGATGCTGCTGCGCCAAAGCAACGAAATCACTTCTCTGAGTTTACCAAGACTTTAACTAGACACCTACAGGCTGTTTAATTAGCTGCAGTAACTTAAAGGTTCCTGGAATCCTTGAATTTCATTTAGGTGTTTTCAAAGTTTGGAAATCCTTGATGTCTATATAAAAACCTTGGATTAATGTTCAAACTGCACAGTTTAAATATTGGTTAAATTTAACGCTTAATTAAAATCCTAAATTTGGAAAATTTTATTTACAGTTGGAACCAAATGTTTAAAGATAATAAAAAGACAGGCGTTTTTTTTTTTTTTTGCTTATTTTTTTAGGTCAGCTAGAATCACAAAAATTATTTCTGTTTGCTAAATGCCAGAAATCGTTAAGAGAATATATATATATATTTTTTTTTTTAGTGATTTTGTTTTATTAATGATAATAACAGTAATAAATTATATCACATAGTAGTGAATTAGAACTGCCTGCTTTTGTTCATCTGTATTGTTTTTATCTCCAATCTGGTGCTGGAAAAGTTTGAAAAGTGACCTTGAAAATCCTTAAAAACTCCTTGAATTTCACTGTCAGGAAATTGGACGAACCCTGAATATATAAAAACAGTAATAATCATGATTCAGTCTCCCTCATTCTGGATTTTATAACAGTCGGTGCAACATACCAATATTTTTATTTCTTTGTGTTTTTTTTTTTTCGTTCCCAGCTCAATAACAGGAAGTTGTTTATCGCATCTTGTTTTGTTTTTTCCAGTCAGGGGACTGGAGCCGGAGCAGCTTCAGTCTCAGGTTTCCAGATTTACCCAAACGTCTCTGGCGCCGCATAACGTCTCCTCTAATGTTCGCAGCAGGAACACGCAGACGTGTAAGAATTCACCTCACGTTCTGCTGCCCACTTAAATAAATAAAACATGGTTTTACTCGGTGCTGTTTCTGCAGGGATGTCCTCCGCTCCGGAAGCTGCAGAAGAACCTGACGGCAAAGATCAGGGTCCTCTTTGTCCTCAGTGTTCGTCCATCCTCAGACAACCTGCCGAACGTAAATCATAAACTTTCATCCCCAGCCTGAGGCTCCGCCCACAGCGAGACGATTCAGGCGAATCCGCTCAAGATTTCAGTCATTTGGGCTGTTCTGAAAACTCATTGGGCTCCCAAAAATATACAAATCCAGCCCAAACAAAAAAGTCCCAAACCCTGATAAAACTACAGGCGCGTATCAGGGGCCTAGTAGGTGGGGGGAACAAAGGAGTAAATTTCTGAAAAAAAAATAAAAAATGCAGGTGTTTTCTAGCAAAAACTTATCAGTTTTGGAGTTTGAAACGTTGAAAATTTGCTAGAAAGAACTTTTCTGGCAAAACCGTGGAGATTTTAGAGTTTTGAAAAGGTGAATATTTGTTAGAAAGAACTCTGAAAATTTGAGATTAATTTTAGAAATTATCTAGAAAAACTTTGAAATTTGAAACGATGAAAATTTGCTCAAAAGAAATTCTGAGATTAACCACAGAAATCCCCAAGCAAAATCATGCAGATTTCTGGAGTTTGAACAGTAGAAAATTCGCAAGAAAAAAAGTTTTTCTCGGAAAAACTTGGTAATTTTGGAGTTTGAAAAAGTATTTTAAGAAGAAGTATTTTTCTTAAATAATATAAAAACATACTGTGTTTGTTTCCATGTGTACCAGGCCTTCATCTACTGCTTCAGTTTTATTTAAACATTTTTAACCCCTGCATAATTCTGCATGACTTCTTCTGCATAATTGAATTTCTGTTTGGTCTGTGCTGGTAGGTCCACCAGGTGGCAGCAGAGAGCCATCGGACCCTCCGTGCTGGTGCCGCTGTCCCATCTGTGGACTTCTCAAAATGCACAAATCCACAGACTCAGGTGACGTAAGGAGAAAATAATCACTTAATACTGCCAGTGTTATTGTTAAAAAAAACAAAACAAATATAAAATCAAAGAAAAAAATTGACTTAACTGGATATGAAACTGTTTTATTCACAGATTGTTACAGATATTTTCCCTCCACTCACAAAAACCACCAGCCAAGTTCCTCAGACAGAGTTTCCACCAGGAGGTTCAGCGCCGCCGCAGTTTCACCTTCACCCCTGTTGTACCCGCAACAGCTGCCGTAAGCACTGATCACCCAGAAACACACAAAAACTGCAACAAACCGAGAGGAAATGCACCAGAAAACGATCAGCAATCCACGTGGAAACTGTCTGCGTTTTTATGTTCGTCTACGAGGATTTACACAACAACTTAATACAAAAATATGACCATTTTGTTCATTTTGATACAGTTGGAATTGTTTTATTATTGAGCAGCTAAAATAAAAAAGGCACGTGTAAAAAAATTTTATGAAGAAATAAAATTTTTGTGACCCTGGAGAGAAGTTTGAAGAGTCGAAAATACGCTAGAAAAATAATCAGAAATATTGAGATTAACGTCAGAAATTTTCAGACAAAATCTTTGAAATTTTTGGGTTTGAAGTTTCAGATTTGATCGTCCCAGGCGATCTCCTCTTCCAGCCAGCAGAGGGCGCTCATACGCACTTTTAGTATTTATAGCGCAACAGAAAATATCAGCAGCCTGAGAGGTTCCTGCTTTTTAGATTTTATAAATATGTCCAAGTTTAATAATGAAAAAAACCCCATTTTCAAATTATTTATTAATAAAAATAATTAATTTTTTTTGTTTATTTCATTGGAGAGAAAAATAAACATCAACTCGTTCATGTTTTTAATTCATTTGACATAACAGAAATGTAATGTAATCATGTGCTTCGTTGTTTAACAGTATTATGAAAATGTTATCCCAGTCGGCCATCTTGATACGAGCTAAAACTGGGGTTCAGAAAATGGCCGCTTATCAATTAATCGACTCTAGATTAATTTATAAACACTCCGATATAAATGGATTTTGATGTAAAGTTTTATTTTTTCCAGGCTGCCCTCCAAACCTCGGCGCTCCTCTGCTGACATGTCGCCGGGCCGCGGCTCAGGACTCCGGCGTCCCAGAGAGAGGAAGAGCCCGCGCAGACGCTCGTACTCGGTGGAGGACCAGGCGTCGCTGGACGGCTCTCTGGAGCGCGCCATCTGCGCGGCGCGGCGCATGAAGCACACGTCCAGAAACATGGCGCGGTCGCTGGCGTCAGGGCTGGTCTACCAGGAGCTGCTCACGCAGTCCTGCTACTACTAGATGCAAACCGAGCCGCTCCGGCCAGAGGCAGGGGACGGCGACTCTACCAACGTGAATAAAAACAGTAACTATTCCGCTCTGCTACTTTTCTTTGGCTTTACTCCCAGGAGAAACTTTTCTATTCGGGTTTTGAAGTTGAATTTTATTGTTTTTTTTCCTGCGTTTCGGTTATAAATGTGCGCAAAATTTTGTCACTGTCAAAAAAACCCACAATTTTGTAATTGCGTTGTTTCCACTTCCTGTCGTCGTTTCCTTTGTCGTTTCCAGCAGCGGTAACATCCTGTTGTTAGTCACCTGCAAAACAAAGTTGCTTTTTTTTTTTGCATTCCAGTTTTGATAAAGTTAAAAAAACTTTTTAGCAAATTTTTTAAACAGTTTTTATCCCCATGAGGCAAATTTATTTTTATAATTCCAATTTGCACAATTTTCTGGTTAATGGAAATGCAGCTGATGAAAATAAATTAGTGTTATGTTTATATTGGATAATGTTCTGACATACACTAAAATAATAAATTTTTAATAAATACTGTAGAACATATTGATTTAATTTACTCTCAGAACATTAAACGTGTTGTAAATGTTTTTGTAACTCACTTTTCTACATATTTATATGTAAATATGTCTTAACTGTAAACTAACTTCCCCATTCTTTCTCTTTATGTATATAAATGTTTTTATTTAATACAGTCTGCTGAGATCAGAGTCATTTCAGAATAAGAGCTCGAGTTATTTCATGTATAATTTGTTAGTCATGTGACCAGATGGGATATGTGACCTACGACCTGCAGAGATCTCCGCTCACCAGCAGATGGCGCCAACCAGCTTTAATGTAAGTCAGACATTTAGCTCTTATTCTACATTAAACTTGAACATTTTCACTGCTTTTTCACTTGAATTTTGCACTTTTTTTTTTTATGTAAAATTGGCTCAGAATTTAAAGGTGAAATTAAATGAAAATGTTTTTTCCAACATTTTTATGCAAAGTATTAACGTTTTAAATTCAACCTCTAAAACAATGAAGGCTGAATATTAAACGATAACAGCTGAAGGTCTTTCAGAGTTTTATTTTTTACCACTTTTCCACATTTATGACTTTGTACCAAAAGTATACAAGTTCTGTTACAGTTGATACACTTTTATGTATTAAAATTATACATTAAAACACAAAATCTTAAAGTATTTTTGTGTAAATTGTAATGCAATTATCTTAGCACACTTGAAATGCGATAAAGAATTAACTTATAGTAACTTTTCAGCAGGAAATATGAATGTTTTAAGTAAATAATTCCTTAATTTTGATAAAAAGTTCTAATTGCACTGAAAATTATTTCACTAAACATGGAAAAAAATGTAATTTTATAAGAGAAACTTGTACGTTTTAAATCAATATTCAAGAGTTGTATATTAAAAAATAAGCTGACATATCTTGTATTTCAGGTGTAATGAGATATTTTAACTTTATCGTATCAGTAATCATTTATTGTGATAAATAAGAACGTAAGAACTTATTTAAGTTCTTTAAGTTATTTAAGTTCTTACTTATTTAAGAACTTCTTAAATAAGTAAGAACTTATTTAAGAACTTTTTGTTTTCACTGCAAATTCCAATTAATTATGTTAAAAATCCCAGAAAACTGTCTGCATTGTTGGAATTAATTTTCCTATTTGTTTTCATTAAATTAAAAAAATATATATTATAAAATTAATGACAAATCACACTTTCGTATGTTTGTAAAAAAGAAGCAAAATTTTGTATGGCCGAAACCCAGCTTGCATTTTAATTTTAGTTAAACATTAAGTAGATAAAAGAAACCCAGTCACATGTATGAGCTGTGAAAGACGGCGAAATGCAATGGAAGCCAATTTATTAGACAGCCTTGGAACATGTCGGTACACATGGAAGTACTGTTTGTGCTGACACACTCGCAAACACACAGTCCCAATAAGTGAAGCAGGACAGACTGGTACTTTTCTCTGATGAATAACTTTTAAATAAATACAGTGATTGGGCAAATGAAGCCTAAATTATAATTATATCTATATATATATATAAAACAAACTCAAGCATTTGCATCACAGAAAACTCATTATAGTGCAAAATACGACTTGTTTGGCCTACAGAAGGGAGGCGATGTCACGCAGGTTTAGTTTTATCATTGCAAAGCCATTCAACTTCAGGGACGGGGTTACGTTGCACCAGAGGGAGAAACAAAGTGTAGTAGTAAATATTTTACCTAGTTTAACATCTACAGCTAAAACGTCACAAACACAGCGGCTTCACGGAAAAGGTTTCACTACTCCACTGCTTTAAAATAAACCACAGTTCAACAGTAAGACGCTTAAACGGCAACGTATGGCAGATACACGACATCTACTTACTCAGTGCAAGGCCCGGTTAGTACTAATGATCTGACAGCGTACAATACTGACACACAGCCGGGCCTTTTTAGGATTAATCATTAATATCAGCAAGCAACAGCCTTTTTTAACAATAAGTCTTCTCTTCGAGTGGAAAAAAGGTTGGTGCAGGAAATTACAGTAAGGAGGGGTGAAGGTTTTAGCTTTTTTGTTTCTCTTCCTAGCTGAGCTTATCGGGCGAATACCGAAACCAAGAACTTTGTGCCGGCTTGTTTGACTCTCAAAACAAAAAACAAACAAGAAGAACGTAAAAATCTCTGTAACATTGTCCTCCCTGTTGGTGCCCGTCATGTGCTTAACATTTTCAGTAACATTTTACAGCAGAAAAACAGCCAGGTTTGGTGGATTAGCTTGGTTAGCAAATGGCTAGTTAGGAAATTCAACTGGGGAAAAACTGCTGAGATGTTTGTTGGTTAAAAATGTTTCTTTTTTTTAACAAATGAAATGTATTCAGATTTTCAAAATGGGAAAATTTTCACAAGAATATACAGTAACATAATAAAAACGGTTAGCTTAACTGGCTAGCTTAGCCTACTTGTTTCACGCTAGCTAGCAGTCAAGCAAAACTCGTAAGTTAAATCTGTAAATATTTAAATGTAGTGACGTGAAATGTATTTTGAAATGGTTAAAAGAAGGAAAAGGTTTAGCTAATTAGCTCAAGCTAATGAGCCATTAGCTCAGGCCAATTCAATTTTGGCGGATAGTTAATTGTTGCAAAACTCTTTTTGTGGATAAATACACAAATTTAAAGACACTTTCAAAACAAAATTGGGTAAAAAACTGTTTACTGATCAGATTTCTTCGCTAATGGCTATTTAGCATTTTTGTTGACAGCTACATGCTAAGAAGCTACTGTTGTAAACAAAGTGATTTACCAACTGACGGTATTTAGGACTAATTTTAGCATTTGCTATAGTTTACTTTTGTGCATGTATTCCATTTTGTAAACAAAATGGCTGAATATTTGGTTTTAGCCATTAGCTTAGGTAGCTAATAGCTTATTAACATAAAACCTTGAAGGAAAAGAATATTTAGTTAAACTTGGAGCAGAGCTGAGAGCAGGAGGCAGGTGTATATTTAGTTACCAAGCATGTTTTTAAACAGTTTGACACTCGCAAGTTTTTGGCGCCGTATTCAACCCCAGGAAAATAAGCTAACCGCTAACTCCTCTGCACTCAAAACACTCGACACAAAAACACAGAACAGTCCACACGAGTCCAAGCATGCTACTGAATACGAACGTCTCAGATGGGCGGATGGCGCTCCTCTCTGCTGAAATATGCGAATACATTTATATTGCATGGTATATTTTACAAAATGTCGTCTCAAATTGCACATCCCCCTTCGATCTGCCAACAGTAAAAACTCACAGGGAGGAGCAACGCTGGAGGAAAAAACTGTTTACACATCCATGTTAGCATACAATAGGACATTTTGGTACTTTGCATTTTATCTGGCCTTCAAATATCTTTTTTTTTTTTTTTTTAAATAAATTTAATTAGTTGCATCCACTGTAGAACAAGAATACTTGCAACAGTTTTATTCTTTGATATATATTTTTTTCCCCATCTTTTTTTTTTTTTTTTCCTCTCTTTTCCAAGCATTATGCATACATAACCGACGGATTGGCCGGGGAAGATGAAGAGGAGGATTCTTAGCTGGTGACTTCCTCGTCTGGTTTGTTCATGGCCTTGAGCTGCTCCAGCAGGCAGGTGGGAGTGAAGATGTGGGTCGATCCTGGAGACAACACACACAAACGCAGCATTAAATCTGAGCGTTTAGTTGCATTTAAAACTAAATAAAATGTGCTCTCAGCTTTTGTAATGAATGCCTACGGCAGATGACGGCAGCCGTTGAAAGAAAAGATGGAAGCCCGGAGTTATGAAATCATAATCAGTTAGTCAGAAGGTTAATAATGAATCATGTAGGGGAAAAAAAAAAAAAACAATATTCACTTTAAATAGACGCTATGAAAAACCAAAAAATTTACTTTATCTGGTTTCCCGTTACTGACGTTTCTCAGAGAAACAAGAACGATTCAAAGGATTCTTTATCATTTTAAACCAAACAGCGGAAATATTCCAGTTATTGAGCTGTGAATGCTGCGCTGCTGGGACTTCGATGCAGTACTAGCATGCACATGCGGCCGAAACCGTCGGTCACAACACGAAACACATGAGCAGGCGGGAAATGACTACAAGCTCTCTCTACTTCACAACATCCGGTCCGAACAGAAGCAGCTGTTTGGTTTCATATGCACACAGAGAGACGTTCTTTACTTACTGCGCTTTGAAATGAAACCAATTCCACGTTGAAACACGTTTACGGCTATGAAAATGTGAGTTTAGCAGTATTTCGTTTCCACTTTGTCATATTTCGGATGTTTGGTTGTGGTTTACAGCGAACGAAACCCAAAGTGCAGTCCTTCACAAAGACTTGTGATCAATAAAGAATGATGTTTATTAATGTTTATGTTTATTAACCCAGCAATGTATGTAGAAAGTGACTAATCGTTCACTGGAGTTAAAACTAAAAGGTAATTTGGTGAAAAATAACATATTCAAGCCAAATTTGTACAATATGTTTTAACTTCACCCAATAAAATGTTTATTTTCTTTTTTAAATAAGGAATTGATTTGTTTATTTGCATCATTTAATGTATTTCTAATGTTGCACAAAAAGGTTTAAGTGAAATTTAAAATTTTTAGAGTGACATTTTTTTTCAATTAATCGTCACAATAATCAATAGATTAATCGATTACCAAGTTGACACAGATTGAAAATGAAGGCAGACGCAAAATGACGTAAATATTTTTCTACATCACCTTTTCCTTCAGCTAAACTTCCCATTAATTCTTGGATGCAAACTTATAAATTTCTTCTTGAGACATTTAAAAATGCTCTACAATTTTGTAAAATACTTTTTTTTTTTTTTTTTAGCAATAATTACTTGTGGTTTAGTGGGATATAACTCCAAATTATTCACAGAAAATTCACCGTGAAGCACATCCAAAATATTTTAAAAGAAAGCAAATCTAGGGAAGCCGACACGCTATTGGCTGTTGTTTCCGAAGCAGCCAATCTGGGAGCTCCATTTGTTATGCTTCATGGTGATTGGCTGAAACCCCAAGAATGGAGTTAAGGAAGACTGTAGGTGTAATGGAAGAGCTAAAATGGTTTCCACTGTCAGTATTATGATCCAAACGTTGGTATATTTGGTGTTGGAACAATTAAAATGAAAAGTTTTAAGTGTTTTTAAATGGATATTAGCTTTCTGTGGGTCGTTTTGGTCCCTAAACAAAAACTTCTACTTTCAAAAATGTTTTTTTTTTTTTTTTTTTTGGTCTTATAAAAATACAAAAAATTTGCAAGAAGCTACATTTTGGGTTTCTATAAGATGAACTCCACAATCCTCAAAATCACCAGAAAGTAAAATGCATAGACGTATCACTTTGTGTGTCACCTACCAGAATATGCTGAGATTCACTTTAGATTTCTGAAGCACGGGTTTTAGAGTCGGTGTGGTTGAAAGTAAAGTTAAACTAGCAGAATGTGTGAAATACCAAACTTGCAGAGGAAAAGCTACAAAAAACCCTGAAGAAATTATAAAATGCAAAGTCAAAAAATATGAATCTCTGAGACAGAGACGAGTGTTTGTGGCGGCTGAAGACACATTGGAGACGTCGTACAACGTGAAAGGCGCTTTCTGGAGTAAAGCAAACAGTCTGTGCCACAACTTTACCAAATTAGCTCAAATATTTGGAGGTTTACATTATTCCTGAGGCAAACGGGAGCTTTGATTTACTCCCAGCACCTTTTCACCAGCACTAAGGTTTGTTTCTGATGCAAAGCTGAGAGTTTTTTTCATCTGCTGGAGGCAGAATTTGTTGGTTAAGTGAGAAAAAAAACCTTGTTAAAAATTGAAATGTTTTGAGTGTGTTGTTCTGAAAACAAACAGCTTTGTGGGCGTTTTCCCTGCCCCAGAAACACAACACTTTGATTTCTAACTACACAGATTCTCCGAATGCGTCTAAAACAACAAAGCTCTGTCGTAGCAAGTGGCGGCCATGTTGCTCAAGAAACCCGTAGTTTATGAGATGGAGGCCAAGTTCTAGCACTGCAGGAAAACCTTTTATTTATTGGGTTTCATCGGCCAGGTCAGCAGAAAGTTTATGTTTCCACTCAGTTTTTCTTTAAGGACATTTTTTGTTTTGGTAGAGATTTTGGGCCAATAGTTTTTCTGGTCGACTGAAGTAAGTGGCGGCCATTTTGTTCAGGAAAACCGTAATTTAGCAGATTAATCTGAATATTTGATGTTTAGATGGAGGCCGAGTTGCAGTACTACATGAAAACCTTTTATTTATTGGGATTATAGACTTGAAGATGTTGAGTTTAGGTCTGTAGAAAGTTTCTTTTTTCTTTTAAGCCGGACATCTTTGGTAAAGATTTGGGGCCATTTTGTTTAGGAAAGCCGTAACGCCCAGCAGGTTAGTCGTACATGAGAAGGAGGCCAAGTTGTAGCAGTTGACGGTTTAAGATGACTTTAAGATGTTACGGTCTGTAGAAAGTTTCTTTTTCCTGCTCAGTTGGTCTGTTTTCCTTTAATGAAGCCAGGCGGTTTTGTAATCTCTGGTCTTTAACGGTTTTTCTGGTCGACTGAAGTTTTGTTATTGAAACCTCTGAAGGAGCCATTGCTGACATTAGCTCTTTGCTTTCTGGTTTTCCTTTTTATTGAATCCTCTCATGCATCAGCTCTAGTAAGCTTTTAATTTTTGTCTTCCCTTGTGTCACTACCTTTAGATTTTTGTATTTTTTCACCAGTGGAAAGAACCTCCTGTCCAAACCTCGTGTCTGTTAGCACCATTAACTATATGTGAGCCGGTTTTTAACTTTGGGGGCTTCAGAAGATCACAAAAAGAGTCTGCTTTGTTTTTTTTTTGTTTTAATCGCCTGCAGATAAGCCACGAGTTATTTCCGCACAGGGGTGTCCAAACTTTTGGCCAAATTAGCCAAGTCACAAGTTCTCACGGCCCAAAAAGATAAAATAAAATTAAGGTGATAAATCAGTAAAATTGTTTCGTTATTCATCGTTGATTCAAAACTTTGGTATTAAAAGATAAAGTCTAGTTTTCAGTTTCTTCGGGGCAAATTATTCTCAGTTACCAAAACGTTTGCTCTAATTAGTCGAGCTTAATTAAATAAATTAAAAGTTAATTTCAGTGCCGCAAAATCAGCTTTTCAGTAAAAGCCTCTGGATGAACGTAGATTCACTTATAAAGTACAACACAAAGTATTTGTCTTTTTGTATTTTCTATTTTAAGAGAATTATGTTGATTACGATGGAGTATTAGGGCCACACTAAAAAAATGTAAGTAAAATGACAAGAATAAAGTCATAAAAATATGAAAATAAAGTAAATATTACAAGAATAAAGCTGTAATAATGACTTTATTCTCATTATTTGTACTTTTTTTACATAGTTTTATTAATATTTTATTGTTTCAGTTTGGCCCTAAAACTCCATCATAGGTAATAATTTGAACCCTGACTAAAAATAAAAACTCTTTGTTAACCATCTGGACGAGTCAAATTTGCATCATTCCAAGAGCCACAGATGGCCCTCGCCCCGCACTTTGGACACCCCTGTATCATCGTGACGGCGGGCTAAAGGTGACCAACCAGCAGCAGCACTGACGGCGCCACACGGTGAAGATGTCGGGGGTTAAAGGTGAATGAGTGAGACGGTCTGAAGGAGCTTCGGGTGGCCGTCATAAATCAGAGCGATTTAATCCACCGGCTGAGATGAGGAGAGGAGGCAGCAGGGATGGAGCCACGACCTCCTCAGGGCATGGCCGCCGCCGCCGCCGCCGGCGCCACCGACCTCCACAGGCGAGACTCAAATCTACAGATTCATCCCAAAACACTAAATCAAAGCTTTTAATTTGATCATTTTGGTTTTAAATAGAGAAGAGCCTGCTGGAGGTGGAGCGGACCAATGCAGTGAGGAGGGATCAGGAACGCCCATCCCAGTGGGAGACGGGGAGGAAGAGGAGGAGGAGGAGGAAGGTGAGGTACATCAAACAGTTCTGAGTGTTTAAAGAAGAGGGAGGAACCAAAACGAAGCCCTTTGTGCTAAACGTTCAGAAAGGGCTTCTCTGAGCGGCTGCCTTTACTTTGTCCTGTGATTTCTGTCTCCCTCCCTCCCAATCTGTCTCTGCCTCACTCGTCTGAGGGCTGTGCGTCCTCAAAGGACACCCTAGTGGACTCTCGGAAGTCGGGGTGCTGCAGGTCCGATAAGAATTTGGTTGGGGTGAGCAAGTGGGTGGAACCTGTGAAGGAACAGAGGCGGCTTCACCACTCGTCTCACAGCATCCCACAGCCCGACTCTCCAAAACAAACCCCCCCAAAAACGACGTGAAGAGAAAACACACAGACACTCGTCCACTGGCAGACATGCACCCACAGGGCGGCACCAACCGAGTGAAGTCGGCCCTTCACCTGCCACGAATACAGCTGGCCACAAACGTTTGTGCTGCTGACATTAATAAAGGTCAAAGGTTCAACCAGACCCCCACACATCACCCCAGTCTAGTGTAAAATGTTTGTGCTGCAATCATCTTGAAGAAATTAATAGAAGAGTTTCCAGAGGTCAATAAACTCAAAGCTAAGTTTGTGCTGCAAAATACTTTATTTGTGCTGCTTTTGCTTTGAAGATGCTAATTAAAGTTTAAAGGTCAAAAGTTCAACCAAACCTAACAAAGTTAATGTAAAATGTTTTCGTTTGTGCTGTTTTTGCTTTGACAATATTAATTAAAGTTTAAAGGACAACCGACTCCCCACGTCACCCAAATCTAATAAAACTGTTGTCAAACGTTTGTGCAGCAAAAATGTTAATTTGTGCCGCTATTGTTTTAAAGATGTTAATAAATGTTTCCAGAAGTCATTAGAGATTAACAATTGCCCCGTTCACATTTACTAAGTCAAACAAAATTGATGTCAATCAACTCTGCTGTGTTTGTGCTGCAAAATATTTTGTTTGTGCTGCTTTTGCTTTGAAGATGCTAATGAGTTTAAAGGTCAAAAGTTCAACCAGCGCTCCCAATTATCCAAATCCAGAAAAATTGGTGTCAAACGTTTGTGCAGCAAAATTTTTTGTTTGTGCCGCTATCACTTTAAAGATATAAATAAATGTTTTCAAAGGTCATGAAAGGTCAACCGCCCTCCCACTTTCTTCAAATCAGACACAATTGGTGTCAGTAAACTTTGCTATGTTTGTGCTGCAAAATTAGTTTTTGTGCTGCTTTCATTGAGATGGATACTAATAAAAACGTTTCCAAAGGTTATGAAAGATCAACCAGCCAAAATTAGTGTTGAGCAACTCTGCTGTGTTTGTGCTGCAAAATCTTTAGTTTGTGCTGCTTTTGCTTTGAAGATGCTAATGAAAGTTTAAAGGTCAGAAGGTCAACCAGCCCTCCACCCCCACATTACCCAAATCTGACAAAATTTGTGTCGAACATTTACACAGAAAAATGTATTGTTTGTGCTGCTATCATTTTAGTATAATAAAGTTTTCAGAGGTCAGAGGTCAACCATTTCCCCGCTCACATTTACAAATTCAAACAAACTTGGTGTCAATCAACTTTGGTTGTGCAGCAGATATTTTCATTTGTGGTGCTTTTGCTTTGACGATATTGATAAATACTTCTGGAAACTTTTTTTTTTTTATCAATATCTTTAAAGTGACGGCGGCACAAATGAAAATGTTTGCCTCACAAACGTTTGACACCAATTTTGTTAGATTTGAAGGAGGTGGGAGGAGCCAACTTCACTCAGGTCGCGAACACGCCAACAAAGAGACAAAAGAAGACAAGGCTGCAATTTAAAGATAACAGTTGATTGAGAGACAACAGCTAAAGCAACAGGAAACAAGAAAACAGTGGATGGTTCAGCTTTAAGACGCCAGTACTGACAGAATTAATGTGACACAGTCGGTACCGTACCTTGCAAAATAATCCATACCTTCTGAGTTTTCCGCATTTCGTCTCACCACAACCACAAACTGGAACCGTTTACTGGGATTTTATGTGATGGATCATCAAAAACAAACTCAAGATTCAGAAATGGAAGGGAGTATTTTTGGTCTTTTTGGCGTTTTCCCCCAGAACCAAACATGGAGAAGCGGCATTCAGCTTCTATGCTCCCCGAGATCAAACTTCTAGAAAACTGAAAAACAGCTGAAACACTGAGTTCCTTTAAATCTAGGCCAAAAACCCAGCTGTTTAGAGTTACTTTTGACATTGATCAATGTATCGATGATTTTGACAAAATGTAATGTTTCTTGTTTGTTTTGTAATTGGTTGATGAAATGTGCTATAAAAATAAATTTGAGTTATCTCTGAAATGTCACCTGCGCTAACCCTAAACATGGTGTCTGCATCATTAGAAAGTCTTAAATTTGTTACTCACAGGTCCTACATTTTGTTTTAACAGAACTATTTAATCTCATATACTTTTTTTTTTTTTTAATTCTTGTAGGACTTTTCTGTCAGGCAAAAGTTTGAGTCACACTTAAACAACATCTGTGACTCAAGGCGGTTGAAGCTACCGCTAACTCGATGCTAACGTACTCTTGACTAGCAAGCTAGTTTTTTGCGTGTATTGTGGGTAGATGTCAATATATTGCCATCTAACTGGTTGGAGTTTGTACATTTCTGCTGTGATGCGGGTCTTAAATCCCATTCATAGTTGTCTTAAAAAGTCTTAAATTTGAGTTGATGAAAAAACATGCAGAAACCTTGCTAAAGTACTAATCACTAACGTTAGCTCTGCTAATGCTAATTCAATTCAAAAGTACTTTATAGATGCCAAAGGAAATTACATAAATGTAAAATAAAATAAAAGTGCTACACCAACAAAGTAATTAGTGGAAGCTAACGCTAAAGTGCTAATTTCAACCATGTTGACACCCAGTATGTCAGAATTGGCAAAGGACCAAATTTGTTATTGCACAACCTACATTTACGGTTTTATCTTCAGGAAGTGATTCTTTAAAACAGACCCTTCACTCCTGGTTTCATTTTTTATAGTTGTTGAGTTTTGCTAAGTACGCTAAACCTAGCTAAAAATGCTAAAGTTAGCAAAATGCTGAAGATTTATTTAAATTTATTCAGGGTATCAGAGTAAACTTCTCAGTTATATTTTTAATGATTAATTTCCTAGTAACTTCATATTAGCCCATCAAATAAAACCCCAATAAAACAGAAATATGTGGTTGTAATGTCAAAAAATGGGGAAGAAAACTCAAAGATTATAAATCATTTTGCAAGACACCGTCAATAACTTTGAAATACAAATGAGGGAGGAGTTTGTTGGACAAAACTGAGTTTTTTCTTCTGAATGACTCAGACTGGGGACAGATTAAATGCTTTATTAACATCTACAGAAGAGTGCAGAGAGAACGATGGAATATTTACCGAACTTTAACATCCCAACCAGGCAACCTTTCACTGAAGTGAATTAACGTCTTAATTAGATTCCAGGTTAAACAGACCTGTTTGGATTGCAGCTAACAATAAATTTAGGGCTTTTTGAAGCGACGTGCCTGCAGATTATCCTGTGCTACTCGGCAGAAACGTAAGTCAACGTGACGTAAGGACCCAAGGTCCAACGTTGCTCCACTCACCAACGACGGCTTCCCACTTCCCGTTAGCCTGCGTGACCTCGTAGGCGCAGCGCATCTCGCTGAAAGACGCGCCTCCGATGATGAAGACCATCAGTCGGGGGCCGGTGCGGTACTCTCCAGGGGTCTTGTTCTTGTGCCAGTGTCCATAACGAGCACTGCCGCAGGAAAAAAACAGCTTTTCTTCCCACTTGCCACAACATGCTAACACGTTAGCATTACTTTTAAATCCCCAATCAAATTATTTTTATCAAAGCAGCCCAGAGTTACCTATGAACTATTTTTAACAGTTTAGTACATACAGTATTTTTTCAACCTTTTTAGCATTTGAGCGCAGAAATCAGAAAGAAAAACAATATTACTGGGTTGTACTGGTAATGGTCGTCGTCTGCACCAAAGTAATCAGGAAAATTATTGGTTTTCCCACTTACAACTGGAATACGACCTAAAATTGGCTGTGACATTATACTCAAGCTCCAACTTCTGAATTATTCAAATATTTTAAGCTTTCTGCAAAAGTCACAACAGAATCAGCTCAACAGCGCCCCCTGGCAACGTTAGAAATCTTAATAGTAAGAAACAATGACTTGAAAATATATTAAGTATAAAATTTGGTACAATTCTGGAAATTCTCAAAACATGCACAAAACTCTTGAACTTGAACTCTACAACAAACAGGAAGTCGGCCATTTTGGGTTGAACTTGGAATTCTGAATGGTTTTGGCCGTTTTTACCCTCTGAAAGGTTTCGATCAATCGGCTTGAAAACTGATGAGTCTGTTAAGAATGAGGGATCTAAAGTTTTCAAAATACAGATTTTTTGTGAATGTTGTTTAAATAATGGGAGATCATCAAAGCCCTAACAGGAAGTTTAGTGTTTTATTTTGTAAGGTTGACCTATTTGAGTTAATCAACACCAAACTATTCCCAGTAACAGACGACAAGCTGGTGTAACTGGGTGTCCAGTACAGAGATGTTTGCCTGAGCTGCAGCTTTAATTTTTCTCCATTTGTTCTAATCAGGCTTTTTATCAATCGATCTTCTGTTTTCTAGTTTCATCTGGTCTGCAGAAAGTCTGACTGACAATCTAATTAATTTACAGATCACTACCTGCCAATCGCCAGAAAGCTAAATTTATCCGACTCATCTTCTGTCTAACTAGATTCGATCCAAACCCTCAGTGTTTGTTTGTAGAGAGGAAAAAATCCAAACTGTGTCCAGAACGCGGGTACCTGACTGCAGTGGTGCTGAAGGAAGCAGAGGAGCGGGTGGAGATGTACGGGTAGTGTTTGGTGTCCAGTTTATCATCGATTGCATCCTGCAGGAAACACAATGAAACTGTTATTACTCACATAAACAGGCATAAAAAACCACCTGAGTCACCAAATATGTTGATGAAATATAAGCTGCAAATGTTTGACTAAAGCTGATGCGTTAAAATTAAATAACCAGTTAGTCTGACTTATTTTTGCTTGAAGTAAAAAACAGATAATCAAATATAGTGGGAGAGTTCCTGGGTATTCAGTCTAGTTATGAATATTTTCGGCTTCTTCAGCCGTGATTTAGAGCTGTGTGTTACCTCCATGATGTCCTTGATCAGCGGAGTCCAGCGAGAAAGCTGGTAGGTTTGTTCGCTCACTCGCTCCTTCCTGTCCATCTTCTTTCCTCTGCGAAGAGTGGACTGAGAAAGCAAAGAGGAGCAAAGAGTCAAGAAAAACCAGAACATGCTAAATTAACAGACGAGACGATCAGAGGCGAGAATCGTACGTCAGTGACGATGGGGACGCCGAGGTGAGCCATGTTGGTGATGATCTCACTGTCCTCAGGTGGGATCTGAGCGTGTTGGATCAGCTTGTTCAGGTTCTCCTCTGTAATACCTGCAAACACACACACACACACATTTAATATGTTCAGCTCCAACGGGACGAAAACAAATTACATTTTGAGATATGAGGTTGCAAAATTAAAAAAAGGGGACATTGGTAAAAAAACAATCCCGACCTACTTTGTAGAGGCCCTTAGAAAATTTTAGAAAAATCTTGCGTTTCTCTTTTGGGTGAAAAGGCTGTTTATAAAGACTCTGCAAAGCCGGTAGAGGTGGTGGAGTTTAAACGAGAGACAAAGGACAATTTACAAAGTTTCCCACGATCTAGAGACGATTTACGGAAGATACTGAACTGCAATCGGAAACCAGCTTCAGCTTCGTGTCTCTTAGCATAATATCCTCATCTAGAACGACTCCAGACCGTAGGAACCGCCGTAAATCGTCTCCAGACCGTAGGAACCGCCGTAAATCGTCTCCAGGCCGTAGGAAACGCCGTAAATCGTCTCCAGGCCGTAGGAACCGCCGTAAATCGTCTCCAGGCCGTAGGAAACGCCGTAAATCGTCTCCAGGCCGTAGGAAACGCTGTAAATCGTCTCCAGGCCGTAGGAAACGCCGTAAATCGTCTCCAGGCCGTAGAAAATGCCGTAAATCGTCTCCAGGCAGTAGGAAACGCCGTAAATCGTCTCCAGGCAGTAGGAAACGCCGTAAATCGTCTCCAGACCGTAGAAAACGCCGTAAATCGTCTCCAGGCCGTAGGAAACGCCGTAAATCGTCTCCAGGCCGTAGAAAATGCCGTAAATCGTCTCCAGGCAGTAGGAAACGCTGTAAATTGTCCTCTGTGTCTCTCCTTTAAACTCCACCATTACTACCGGCTTTGCAGAAACTGTATAAACACTTTTCACCCAAAAGAAAAACCCGAGATTTTTCTGTATATAATGTAGAAGTAAAAACAGAGGAGGGGTTAATCTGTGTAAATGTATCGTCTACTCGCCGTTCTTGAGGAAGATGTAGAGCAGGATGATGCGGATCTTGTCGTATGTGCTGACGTTGGCGTCCAGCAGGATGGGGACGATGGCCCTCATCGGGTCCTTGATCTTCTCCCCCTCGGCGTCGGTGCCCATAGCCAAATCCTGAAACACCAATTCATTCATGCTTTTCCTCACAACATTACTGAGGTACTGATGGTCTGCTTTAACGAGACCATCAGTACTGCAGACAGTCAGTACTGTGGTACCGATGGTCTGCTTTAACGGTTTGGGTTGTTCTCTTTTCAGACGCGGGCCAACCTGTTCCACGCGGCACAGCTTGTCCACTGTTCCCTGGTAGTGCTTCATGCAGTCCTCGGCCAGCTGCAGGTGAGTGGAGTACTGGCAAAAAACACAAAACAAAATACTGAGTGTTGTTATCCAAACCCATCGGAGGGAAGTGTTTTATGTGGATAAATATGAGGCTCACACCTTGCTGAGCTCCTTCTGGTACTGAGGCATCTTCTTCAGCATCTGGGACAAATCCCTCATGGTGGTCTGAAAACACAAGCAACACTTTTAATAATAATCACAACCAAAGATTTAAATGGAGTTTATATTAAAATAATAAAGGGTAATTAAACTTTTTAATGTCCTTTCACTGCAAAGATGGCAAATCAATTTGAAAAACAGAAACAGCCTCCTTAGTAGAGAAAAATATGATTTATTACGCATAAGTCTTTCACAATAAGCAATAAATCACATTATACATTAAAGTAAGCTTGATCGTTTTCATTCTGTAGACATTTTACTTACAGGCTTTGGTTGTGTTTTATTTTGAATATTTAATAAATCTTCCAGGTTCAGTTTTAAGTTTGGTATAACTCCAAGTGTCTGAGAAGGAAAACTTTTTCATATTTTACTTTTAAATGGTTTCAAAAAAAACTCTCTGAGTTCTAAGTTTCAAATATCCACCTTATATTTTTGCTCATTTTAACTGTATAAAGTTCTTTAAATGTCCTGTGAGTAAATATTTTTGCACATTTATCCATAACAACTGGAACTTTCAATACCTAGCAAGTTATTTTCGCAACTTGCGTCTATTAAAGGAGTGTTTCATCAGATTAAAATGAAGTAAAACCTGCTTCCTGCAACAGTATCAGCGAAATTACCGTAATAACCTGATATTGGCCGGAAAGCGCAACGTCTCCCCTTTCAGAAACCGTTTGAATTTTTCAGATAGCACAAAGTGTGGCAGAGTTACGGTGCTACAAATTTGGTCTGGAAGGGTTAAGCCACATTTATTTCTCCATCATCATTCGCTGCGTTTCCATTACAAACGTGAGTAAAACTTTGTTGATGTTCCACTAATGTCGATAAAACACAATTTTGCAATTGTGGTGTTTCAGTTAAATAAGAAACAATTGAAATCAAACGTGAATAAGTTTGTTTATGCCATAAAAAATTAAGAGATCATTTTCTCACACTTCTTGTTGTCTTCTTTGTTGTTTCTGCCAGTAGTAACATACTGCAGTTGATCATGTGACTTGTGTGGAAAAAACTGTTTTTATGGCAAATACACAAATTTTGATAAAGCTAGAAAAAAAACATCTCATCCTGGCACAAAACTTTTCATTGAAAAAAGTAATTTTTTTTTTTTTTTCATTGGCGTATTTAAATAAAGTCGATTTATTTTTGTAATTACAATTTGAAAAACAAATTTTGCTGGACAATAAATTGAAGTTATGGCGATAAATGATAAATTCTAATAAATATTTAACCCAGGAACTGGGAGACATTTCAAATATACAAAATAAATGAACAAAACAACAGAAACAACAAATATATGAAGTCTCTGTAGAGAAAAAAGGCTAGTTGAGATTGAAAACTGGAAAAGCGATTTTAATTTAACATAGGATTAATTGATTTATTGATTATTGCTACAGGCCTAGCGGCACCTAAAACAAATTTAAAACACTTTATTCGTTCCATACACTAGACTATATGGAAAATTATTGGTATGAATTCATCTTTACACTGTTTAATTCATGGTGTAGTTTCAGATCTAAACTTTGACCCCAGGTTTTACCTTCTCTCCGGTGTTCATCCTCTTGCTGGAGGAAAACTCCTTCAGCTGACGTGTTACTTCCCTAATGTCAGAGCAAAACCAAAATAAACTCCTCTGAAACACCGTGCAGAGGTTTTATTACTCCAACAGAGAGCGTGACGAAGGCGGATACTCACTGGGACACCTCGGCTATGTGTTTGTGTCTCAGGCTCACCCACAGGTCATCGTCTTCGTGCAGCAGAACCTCCTTCACCCGGGAGTCTCCCATCCCGCTGGTCTCATATCTGAGGAAGGACCAGAGACGATTTATCCTCCCATCTCAGCAGACTGCAGCTGCTTGTCTGCTTTTCCCTCACTTGTAGACGTCGTTCTCGATGGGCAGCAGGTCGTAGCCCATGGCCTGGAAGGTGAGCTCGTGTAGGACGGGCGACACCGGGTCGAAGCCTCGGTCCAGGATGATCAGCTGAGATCGGGCCTTATCAGGACCCTGCAGACGAAGAAGCACTTACAGGCGTTAACGACACAAAAAGACCAGAGAAACGGACAAAAACAGGCTGCATCCTGCCGGACAGACGGTTGAAACACTTGTAGGTTGGCCTTTAGCTCGTCATCGAGGTATTTACACTCCTGATTGATTCGGTTCGATTGGGAACCAAAATGGCAACATTTGTTACATTTTCAGCTGCTGAGATTCGCTGTCACACAGAGCTGAGTGAAAGGATACAAACTAATTGAACAACCTGTTCCCCTCCTTGCCTGTGGGGGCGCTGCACCAAGAACCACAGAATAAGACACTCAGCGCAACTTCTTCCCTCACAAAATGTAAACAATAATGGAGTAGCGTCAGATTTTAGTAGTTGTAGGATTTCTCTTTTGTCTTTGGTAAAAAAAAAAAAAAAAACACTAGCCATTTCTCTCATTAGCCCTAACTTCGCTAGTTTGTTTTGGTTGTATTTACCCAGAATGCCCTGAGGTGTGGACTGCTTCCTGCTTTTGGAGCAGTCTCCGGTTCACTTAGTGTTCACATATGCATTTGAACAGAACCAGAGTTCACTTCAACCAAACCAACACTGAGGTTTGTAGGCGAACCAGAGATCGGTTTGTTGGTTCACATCACAGTTGGTTACACATTCACACCAGCCCCGTTTAGTTCGCTTTAACTGAACTCTAGTTCATTTGCCTAGAAAGTCCGGTTCATTAGGGGGGAGACATGAGTGTGAAACCAAAAAAGTGGACTCTGGTTCACCTACAATCCTCGGTCGCGTTTCGGTTGAAGTGAACTCTGGTTCTGTTTGATTTCATGAAGAAGGAAGTTGCTCTCAGCGTCTTCAGAGGTTTTTGTCTCATTTCCTTCAGTGGTTCTTGATGCAGCGCCCCCACAGGCGAGGAGGGGAACAGGTTTTTCATTTAGTTTGAATCGTTGACGGAAAGCAAACTGCACCAACTGAAAATGTAACAAATTTTGGTTCCCAATCTAACCAAGTCTATTGGACTAAAACAGAAAAGGAAAAAGAAATTAGAGTTTTAAAGGGATGTTAAATTAAATCACCTCTCCCATGGTGGGGTCATCGGCCTTGTAGGCATCCAGTTTGTCCTGAACCAGCTGGGCTAAGGTGGCGTTGTCCTTGTACTCCCTAAAAGACAGAAAACAAGAGGATAAACATATTAAACAGTCAAATACATTTAATTAAACTTCCTAAGGAGGAACGTCTCTGTTCTGTACTTGCTGTCTGATTCAGACCAAATGTTGCAGGTTTTGGTTCACATTGTTGGAGGAGTTAAAATGGCTGACCCTCGGTATCGGACGGCCGGGTACTCCTTCAGCGTGGCGCAGAGCGTGGCCAGCTGCTCAGCCAGCCGCTCCATCACCGGGTTCTTCAGCTGGGCCTTATGGGGGCTGTAGAAGCTGTGGAAGGCGTCCGGGTTGTCCAGGGAGTACACCTGCACACACCAGTTTAACCCAGTTTAACCCTGTTTAACCTGCACACACCAGTTTAACCCAGTTTAACCCTGTTTAACCTGCACACACCAGTTTAACCCAGTTTAACCTGCACACACCAGTTTAACCCTGTTTAACCTGCACACACCAGTTTAACCCAGTTTAACCTGCACACACCAGTTTAACCCAGTTTAACCTGCACACACCAGTTTAGCCCAGTTTTTACTCGCTCTTTGCTCTGTTGCTCTTTCTTTTTTGTTTCCTTCCTGTTGCTCTCTCTTTCTCTTTTTTGTTTCCTTCCTGTTGCTCTCTCTTTCTCTTTTTTGTTTCCTTCCTGTTGCTCTCTCTTTCTCTTTTCTATTTCCTTCCTGTTGCTCTCTTTCTCTTTTCTATTTCCTTCCTGTTGCTCTCTTTCTCTTTTTTATTTCCTTCCTGTTGCTCTCTTTTTGTGTCCTTCCTGTTGCTCTTTCTTCCTTCCTTCTTCCTCTTTCTATAGCTTTACTTTTTCTTTTCTCTTTCGTTTTACTCTCTTATTGTGTATATTTAATTTCACTCTTTTGTTGTTTTATTTTTATTTTTTCACTCTCACTTTCTTCTTGTTTTTATTTTCTTTCATTCTACAGTTTTTTTTTCTATTATTCCCGTTTCCTTCCTCTCCTGGACATTTCCTCTCCTCTTTCCTCTCCTCCGTCTCCATCTGTCCATCATCAACTGCAGTTGGATCCTTTGCTTTGCTCAGCAGCGATTGGCTACAAACGTCAGCATATGTCAGACTCCGACCAATAAGATTCATTCATTCTGCTTGTGGGCGGGACAGAGAGGCATCGCTTTGCCTCAAGCAGAAAAACCACCGACTCTGAATTAATCGCTGCTGACAGGAGAGGAGGAACGCAGCAAAACCGCAAAAAATGGGTTAATGGGAAATGATGGAGAAATAAAAAGATAAAAGAGGAGCTGAGAGGGGAAAATCACAGAATCAACTGTGGGAGTGGAAACATGGAGGGAAAGGAATCAGTGTGAGAAATGTGAGCATTTCTGGAACAGTCTGCAGTAAACAGAGCGAATCATGACTCAGCATCCGACGCCTGACTCTCTGTTTTCTCTCTGAATCCAGAACCGGATTAAAATACAAAACAAACTCGCTGATAGTATTCCTGTCCTTCACTGCATCACTTCCCGCTTTAATCGATCTAAAGCCGCTTTTTATCTTTGGATATTTTTATATCTGCAATTTTCCCAACAAACAACATTTATCTCATTCAGTCTGTGCTTTAAATAACAGAAACAGAAACAGATTTTATTATCCTACAAATGGAAATTCAGGTGCATCAGTTGTAAAAGTTCACACAAAAACATTCTAAATATTTAAAAAGCAAATTTAATAACAACAACAATAGTAGCAACAAACATGGAGAAGCAGCATCCAGCTTCTATGAACCATAAATCTAGAATAAACGTCTAGAAAATTAAACCTAAACTAAAAACCCTCAGAGTTGTTTTTGAATCGTCATAAATGAAACTTAAACATTTTGATGTGCAGCGACAGAAAAATGTAACATTTCAGTTGGTTACTGTGTTTTTATGACATAAAGCTCTTTGAAATGCCTTGTTGTTGAAATGATCTATACAAATAAACTTGATTGATTGATTGACTATAACAGATAAATACTGTGCAGTTATTAGATATAATAACATCAGACTTGTAGTCCATGGAATATGCAGCTTCAAAATATTAGTTTTCTGACTTTTTGGGATTTAGTAACAAGCTGCATCAACGTTAAAGCAAAATACGTTTATATGCAGACGACGTCTTACTTTATCTTCAAGATCCCCAAATTTTCAACCTGATTCTATTTCTCACATTGAAACTTCATTCTGAAATATACTGACAATGTATTCATATTAATTATTTAACCATCTAAAAAAGAACTTTATGAGCAACAGTAAAGTTTTTCTCCTTGGGTTAGACATTGCTGTTGCTGGGATGGAAAACTGGTAAAGTTGGAAAAAGAAAGGATGAACGTAGCTTATTGGGAAATGTGAAGAACGATTTGGTTCTGTTGCAGATTTAGGTTTGCAAGGCTTCATCTGAATTAGTTTAACACCAATTTAGACATAATTTCACCATATCTGGAGCAAATTAAACAACAATTTAGCACAAAAACCTGTCAAATATGATGGTGGATGAGCGAAGAGATGGACAAACTTACAGACACTGAGCAAAACGTGAACTTCTGCGTATATTTGAGTGAAATGTGAGGCCAAAAAAGCAGAAAATTGACAAGCAAAATGGAAAACCAATCAGTAGCCACGGTGTAATTAAATTTAAGTGTTTGTTTACTTGAGACTCGTAGGGCAAGAAGGCGATGTTGATCTCTGTCAGGGTCTTGGTGACTTTGGAGGTTCGGCTTTTCACCAGTTCATTGAAGAGCGGATCAGGACAGGCTGGAAAAAACAAAGAAAACATTTACACTCATTTCTTCTGACCAATGTTCTATAAACTTTAATAAAAAACATCCGTAGCAGAATAACTACATATTTATACCACTATATCATTTTAGTTTTGTGATGGTGAAACATAAAACAGACTTTTTAAAAGAACATATTCAAGGGAACTGACTGCTAACATTATGCTAATGTTAGCATGGTGTGCTAACATTAGCACGTTATGTTTCTTAACTCCCAGTGTAAGCAGAACTACATCCATAAAAAGCAACATTTCACAGGGTTGTATTTCTGTGCAACTCACAGTCGGTGAAGAAAACATGGGCTGCCTTGTATTTAGCTGAATGAGGGTCTTTGAAATCCGCGATGAGCGTGTGGACTGACTGAAACATGAAAAATAACAGACATATTCTCATTAGGCTAACATCGCTAAACAAAGCTGAGGTTAATGAGGCAAGTTAAATGCAAAGAAAGTCGAATTATTGTGTTAAATTTATCAGAAACTTGCATTATTAGGTTTTTGTTTGCTAAGCTAATAAAACAATGCTAATTGAATTCATCACTACAAACAGTTAAAAAATATTAAATAATGTACATTTACATTTTATTCATTTTAGACTATTAGTAGCATATTTTACCCGAATGTCAGTTTTCAAATTTATGCTAATAGTCAAATTTATGTAGTTGGTTTTTAACCTCGTACTTCTATCACTTAATAACTTATGTTCAACATGATGCTGTTTGTTCTTTGGTAAAAAAAAATACATTTAGTCATAGAGTTTCATTGAACAACGCTTATAAAGCTAGCTAGTTTATGCTACAAGAACTAGCTAGCTCGTTAGCACAGCAGAGATCCTTTGCTTGCTGATTTCATTATTTACTTGTAAGTAGCCATATTTATTTATTGATTATTTTTTTAAATCTGTTTAAAAGAAAGGGAATTTGTTTTTCGCTAAATGATTGAAAATAAACATTTAAGGTCTGAAAATTCAGTAGACATTAAATCAATTTTAGCTGAAACCGGTGAGAATAAACTCATGTAAATGTTGTATTGTTCAGTTGAACTCATTCGGTTTTTATTTTTATATTTGCCATTTCATCAGTACGGTTTCTTGGGGGAAAAAAAGGGAAAATGTGAGGAGGAAACGGAACAGTCTTCATTTACTTCAAAATAAGAGCACGAACATCTAACTACTTGAATAATTAACAGTTTCTAACCAAAACTTTTACGAACTGAAAGTTTATAAAACAGCCAAGTAAATTAGCGAATTTGAAATTATACAGCAAAAAAGAAAAAACAGCAAGGCTAAACAAAGAATTAGCTTCGCTGTTAGCGCGTTAGCGGAAGTGTGCCCACCTCTAGTTTCTGAATTTCTTACATTTGGTGCTTTTTTGGGGTCTTTTAGCGAACTTCATGTTGCCAAACATGAATTATTTAAATGAAGAATGAGGGAAAATAAACATGAAGTCCAAAAAAATGTGACAAATGAAAGCTAATTCAAGGTATTTTTACCTTCTCTGTTGGTGTAATCAGGTAAATGGCCTCCAGGCTGGGCAGAGGCTCTCTTCGCTTGTTGATGTCCTCCACAACTTTAAAGGTGAAGGCAGACATATTTAGTTAAACATTCCTAATCATAATAATGTGTCCTATAACACCGATGTGTCAAACTCAAAACTGGCTAATTTAATCTACTGTCAGGCATAAAGAAATTATTCAAAAGAATTTACTATCTTCTTTTTAGTTTTTTCTTGCTCCATAATAAACCCAACTTTGATTAAATCTGCATATCAGACATAATTTGGGTCTTAAGTTATTTTCTACTTTGTTGGTCATATTTTTAACAGGCTTGACTTGTCAAGGGCCGAACAAAATCATTTCAAGGGCCACACTTTGTTGTCTTGGCTGTTTTGTTTGTGCAGTGGTGTTCAGTGTGCTTAAATATCATTTTACCAATCAAATCAAAGCAGTTTTTATCTATTTTCTGCCAGATTGCATCAATTATTCCCTCCATTTTTTTGCAAATTATTCTGGAAATTCAAGCAAAATCAACAAATTTTTGCACTTCCTTGGGCTCATGCATAAGTGTGAGTTGAAAAACATCAGGTTTAATAATGCTAACTTTCTGACTGGTACTAAGCAGCTTTAATTAACGTCAAATTAATGATATAAACATGGACTATACTTTGACAGTTTGAGGAATAAAAAGTCACATTTACCATCAAACATAAGTGCAAATATTGCAAATATTTCTAAACAAATACCGTAAACACATTTTTGTTGCAAATACTCACAAAAACAATTTAATTAATGTGGTCGATATAGTTTGATTTTAAGAATTTATTAATATTTTAACAGTTTGGTGGGTTTTATCAATGCATTCTGACCGAACCGGCCCTTTAAAAGCGTTCATGATCTGGATTTGGCCCAAAATGAAAATGGGTTGGACTCGTTAAGTATAATAACACATAAACTCCAGGTTTTCCCTCCGGTGTATTATAAGCCTGGCGGGCTGCCAGGCTTTACTTGCACCCCCAGCAGGCTGAGTTTGTTCTTTTTTTCCAGTTTTTTATATATGTTTGCCATTTTTAAAACTTTATAATTGGTGTTTATCTTCCAATAACACATGGTGACATTTTCAAATTTCCTGTAAACTTTAAACGTTTGCTTTTAGCTCAACAACAAGCAGGAAGCTGGTTGACCAACTGGTCAAACCCATCAACCAGTGTGTGTCTTACTGGTGATGCCCTCTGTCATGATGTCCGTCATTTTGCAGCAGGAGGACAACATCCTCATGCTGAGCTGGTCCACAATCAGAGCCTGGAGGCAGAAAAACGCCGACATTAATGCACATTATTGTTATTAATACGCTTCATATGTTAAAATAACTGGAAAAATTAATGGTAACTTATAAATGTCAGGGTAAGTTTTATAAATACTGACATTTTTCCAGTTTTAAATGTAATTTTAGTCGTTAGAGAAAGAAAAAAGTTATTTTAATGCAGTTTTTGGTGAAAGTTTTAAGAAATGCAGAACGTCTCACCTTCCATTCTCCCTTCTTCTTCACCTTCTTGATGACATCGTTCATAATCTCTGTAACAAAGAGAATAAGGAGATTTTAATCTGGGATTTTATGTAAACAAAGAGCAACAGATTCTCCAACAATTAAAACTTTTATGTCATAATAACACAAACAATAAAAAGGTGAGTTTGATCAAAACTGGGAGAAATTAGTGCAAAATTTAGCCACCATTTTGGCCAACTGACGAGTTGGTGAATAAACTAAACTATGAATATTTTCTGTTTTGGCTGGAAGTCTTTAATCCCAGCCTGCCTCAGGGATTAACCCGCCTGCTGCCACATGGATCCGTGTTTACGCCGATATTGGCCCGATCAGTGACCGTCCATCTGCCAGCAGCTCCAGACCGGAGACATTCACAGGAACCGGCGGTTTAACATCATGTTGGACCGATAGGCTCAGCCTCGCAAACCCCGACGGATTATCACAGATTAACTGGAGATCAAATAAACTGGATTACAGAGCGCTAATCTGAAGAAAAAAACAGGAAGTGGCAGATCTATGAAGCTGCTGATTGGTTGTTTTCAGGGAATGTGAAACTTAAATTACCGATAAATAAAAATAGAAAGAAGAAAATTCAGATTATTAAGTAAAGATTGGATTAGAAAAAAATCTGAAAAAAATCCAACAAATACTAGAAATACAACAAATAGACATTTAAAAAACAATTTGTTTCATTAATTCAGTAGAAAAAGACAAAAGTTAAAATGTACCTCACTTATTTAAAGCGTTGATATAATCAGAAAATTTGAAATTGTAAGACCAATAAGAATTATTTTTAAAACAGAAATGTGACAACTTGCAAAATCAAAGGGAAAGCTGCTGACTCAACATTTCCTTGACGCAAACGGATTTAAAAATTCAGAAATACCTCAGAAATTTTCTAGAAAAAACTCAAATTTTCAGAATAATAATCTAGAAAAAAAATTCAGAATTAGGAAAGTAAAAAAATTGCAAAGAAATTCTGACATTTTCTGATTAATCTCAGAAATTTAGAAAAAAAAATCAGAATTAGAAAAGTAAAAAAATTGCAAAGAAATTCTGAAATTTTCAGAATAATCTCAGAAATTTAGAAAAAAAAATCAAAATTAGGAAAGTAAGAAAATTGCAAAGAAATTCTGACATTTTCTGATTAATCTCAGAAATTTTCTAGAGAAAAAACTGAAATTTCTGAGTTTGAAAAATTGAGAATAAAACTAAACAACTTTAGCCTACTATATGAAGTGCCTTAGCTAGTTTTGCTAAATAAGCTACTCGTTTTATAGATGAACTCAAATTTACATAATTTTAAAGCTTTAATTTCACTGCTGGAGATGCTGCAATGAATATTCATATTTTAAAAATGTAGCATTAATGGAATCATTAAATCAACAGATGTTACAGCGGAGTTATAGTCAAGCACTAATAAAAATCACGTTTAATTATTTATGATCGAAACTTTCCAACTCCATCCTGCGCTAACGGATAAATGAGTGGAAAACGGTTTGTGTCAGGAGGAAGGAGCAGAGCCGACTCTGATAGAGACACAATGAGAGGGAAGGAGCTGAACAAACACAGCAAACAGCTGTGCAAACCAAACATTGGAACATTAACAAACACAAACCTCTGCAGCTCCTCCGGCCTGTTCGACAGGACGCAGAATGTGAGGCTACGAAGCGCCTCAACTTTAACCTTTACAGAGCTTTAAAGTTTTAAAGCTAGCAGACGAGCTGCTAGCTTTACTGCGGAGGATCCTCCATCTTTTCCCCAGTGTTACTATTTACTTAAATGTTTTCACACAATACATTTATAATTTCATCCTTTTTGTGGTGGTTATTGCATTAGGCTGTTTACTATTATGGGTGCCCACATTTAGTAAACAACTTTTTGTTTACCTGAATCGTTAGCTACGTTGTTTTGCTGAGTTTGAAGGACCTGCTGGTTGAACGGCGAACCAGGAAGTGGGTCAAACCAAGAGACTTGATGTTAAACAATCTGCCGCTCTCTACTAAAAGCACAACGGCTAAAACATTTTTGGTGTTTTGTTTGTGTTGTGTTGGTTTGAATTAGCTGTTTATGTTTATGCCGTGTTTGTCTTTGTCTCATCTCCTCGTTTGTGCATAAATTCATTGTGTGAGGTCAGTTTTGGTTTGTTAGGTTTACCTCCGTTCATGATTTCTTCTGGGCCCATTTTGCTTTGTTTTTGAGGTTTGTTGCTGAAAGCCTTTTGCTAAGATTTTTCTTTGAAAAATAAATAGAAGATATTTTGTTTGTGCTTGTGCCTTACTGGTCGGGCCGTAACATTTACTTTAGTTAGAATCTGTCTTTTCTGAGCTAAAATAAACGGATCAGTGCAACATAAACGTGAATTTAAACAGCAGTCATGTTACACAACTAAAACTTCACAGAAAAGCAAAAAATATAAGTGTGACGTTTTTGCGGCTTTGTTAAAATTCATTTTGTAGGTCAGAGAGCAAAATCTTAAAGGTGAATTATTACACTTCCTTAAACAAGCTAGAATACGTCCACGGCCTACACAAAGCATGTTCATTACATTTTTGGGGGACAAAATCAGAGATTGTAGCTGTTTTAGGTCGTCCTGTCACTTTAAATCCAACTCAACAAGAAAATGGCTGCGCAATTATACCACCATACATCTTTGAAATGCACAAGTGGAGCCTCCTGCACAACCAACAAGAATGCAGCAAGTGGTTTCTGGATGGTAAGGCAACAACAGAACTCTTGTTCTTTCCAGCAGCCATTGTACAGCGGTAAAACCAGCTGACCAAATGTGCTGGAGCTCAACATAAACCAGAGCTCCTGACTTGGATTTATTTGTGACTCCATGTTTCAGAGCAGCGTATTCGTTGTTTGATTTTTAGAGAGGGACACTGCGTCACACACTGGAGCCAGACGAGTGTGTGTGTGGGGGTGTGTGTGTGTGTGTGTGTGTGTGTGTGTGTGTGTGTGTGTGTGTTGCTCTGGTTCAGTGACGCCTCCAAGGTCAGTGGGTGGCTTCTGTGCAACGTTATTTTAGATGTGCTTCGCTTTCCAACATCCATCTCTTCAAATACAGATTATATAATCTCACTCTTGCCTTCTGAGGAACAAACAGAGTTTATCAGTCTGGGTTAAAGGACGAAATGTAAGGATGATTGTTTCTCCAAGCTCTGCTGCCAGGCTGACTGTAATCTGTACTGACCGAATGTGGTTTTCTAGCACAGCAGTGCTTCATTGAGTCTGTCTGTGGTAGCAAATATAACGTTTGTATGGAGAAAATCCTGCAAAGGTTGGATTTATGTAGGATTTATTTCACTTTTGCTAGGGTGAAACAAGAGATTTGTCTTTAATATATATATTTTTTTCATTGCACACCAGGTTGACCTTTTCCACGACAACCGGATGCAGCTTCTCGTGGTTCTCCAACACTTCCTGTTTTTTCCTATCAAGCACATTAATAAAAAAAAGTCTCTCTTTTTAACATATTTGCTTAATTTGCCAGCCTTTTCTTTAGCTGATGCCGCAAATTAGCATAAAAATAAACGTGAGAAAGGCTTCAAGTTCTTCCATGAAGAATATATCCACAGCTATCAAGGTTAGCAAGCTAACCGCTAGCGACAGCATATGACGTTCATAAGTATCATAAAAAAGAAGCCTGATTTAGTGTGATAAATTATTTTGAATGCTTGAGACAGACATGGAGGAAACCTTTAAATCGTATTTTGACATTCTAAAATATGTTTTTCACAAGTTATAATGGCAAACAGCAAAACTACATGCTAGTCAGGAGACGCTAGCTGATGCTTGATGTTCAAATTGTGCTTCACTTCTTCGTGCCTATAGTTCATGTATCCAGGTAGTTGGACAGATACGGTTGTTTTCTTGCCCCACATGAACAACCGAACAAAAACAACAGAGTCTGAGACGTTTTCCTGCCCGTTTGATGCTAACGCTAACGCTAACGCCACATCAACCTTAAAACCAAAGAGAGAAAAAGGTTTGTTGGCTTCATTTGTTTCTGGATTTTGTTCCCTCAGAGAAACTTTTCAGTTTGCTCTGAATTTATTTGTTCTTTGCTTATCTCAACATTTAAGACTAAAAAAAAGAAGAACAGCAACATATTCACAGCAGTAATTCAGCTGAAACTACACAAAAGATAAATATATTTTGCATTTAAGATGAATAATCTGCTATTATTGCATTTTAGCCAATGTGTTTTCTTTTTTTTTTTAAATATATTACTTATATTTTAAAATTTTGTATGTTTTTTTTAATAGAGTATAAATTAAGCTTTAGTGCTTAAATAAAAAAAATCTGAAAACATGTCAATTTTTAATGGTTAATCATCAGAATAATTGATTAAATGTATGTACATCATATGGTGGTAATGTGAGTGTAAATTTAACTGATTTAATATTGTAAATAATGTAAATACCACATTTATGTTTACATTGTTTATATTTCCTACATTTTTTCACTTAATTTCACTGAACATGTACGGTAACAAAAAAATAAGTTCAAAATTCAAAGGATGGATTATTATCTGCAGCTCTAGTCAGGAGAGTCGCTCTGTAATCCCTCCATCCTCAGGTCTGGACTCTCCTCGTCCTCCTGCCTCTGATGGGGGGAGGGGAGCCTCCGCCTGCTGCCCTTCCCCCCTCTCTCCTCTCCTTCCCCCCTCTCTCCTCTCCTTCCTCCCTCCTTCACCATCCGGCTGCAGCAGGAACCCTCTCCACCTCCACCAATCCCGTCGCAGTGAGCAGGTGCAGCCCGCTGCCTCCACGCCGCCGCGATGTTTAACGCGGCTCGGCGCTCGTGTGGTTGGGAGCTTAAATCATTAAAGATGGCGGCGCGAACTTATGAAGGCCGAAAGGAAATTATTTTGAGGAGCTGATCTGCTGTTAAGCTGCATGTTTAACATCGAGGTGAGATTTAATCAGGGGTGTCCAAATTGCGGCTCGAGGGCCATTTGCGGGCGCCGGACTGATCTTCTACGGCCCCTCAAAGTTGGTTAAAATCAAAATGGTGATTTTATTTTTAACTTAAGATAGTAAAAATAAAAGCTACAACTCAAAATATAAATATTTAATAACCAGCCTTTCTGCATTTTCTTTAATTTCATAGTAAAACTGACAACATTTATCCAGTAACCTTAACTCTAAAGCTAAACTTAATTTATTTAACTTTACCACATACAGTAAAAAGTGAACCAAATCCTGTTTTTGTGCTGAGAATAAACTAAATTTTTATTACGTTTTTTTTTTTTTTTTTTTTTCCAAATGAGTCCCAAAAATTCAAACTGGATGCTTTTCTTTTAACGAAGCAAACGTGTGATTGGATTAGTTTGTTTTATTGAAATAAAACATGTTCAGTTTATTGTGGGCAAGTAAAAAAAAAAAAAAAGTGAGTATTTTTGACCTGATTTTAGCCCATGTGACAAAACGCTTGGACGCCTCAGCTCTAAATTATAAAGAATTACGGCTGTTTTCTTCCTGGATACATTAAAGGTAGCGTCTCTGCAGACCACGCACATCCTGGACACAAACTGTTACGACTGTTTCTGACGAGGTTTCATCACCTGATTACAATTTTAATTTAGATTATTTTTCTCCTAAGGACTAAACTACACAAAACAAAAATAAAAAAAAAACTACTGAGTTCTCTGATGTGTTTAAATGAAATATTATAACATTATTCCCATGTATGTATTAATATATATATAGGCTATCTAAGCAAACGAAACTAAAAATAACTGATTTCATTTTTTTTCTCTGTATCAAAAGTGATAAATTAGGCATCTGTTGTAATGTACTTGTAGTATTTCTCCAACCAAAACAATATAAACTGTGTATCCAGTAAGATTATGGCAGAAACCCCATCAAACATCTGATGAGCCATAAATATGCAAAAATACTTGTTTTATTTGGAAGGAGAAGCTAAAGATGCACCAATCAGGCCTTTTCTTACCAGCTGCCAATATTTGACATTTTGAATCTAATTTTGGCTCATTTTGACTGCCGCCATCTTTGATTTAGATCTAGATCCTCCAGAGAGAAGAAGACAAGTCTTAAGAATTTGCTGTATCAGGATTTATGGGGGAAAAGTCAGAAAAGATAGCGAAGAAGCAGCTAACACAGAAATATCGGTTCGGTATCTGTGGAACGTTACTAAACATTCATAGAAAATGTATTTTTTATAAAATATATCTTAAATATTTAACAGAAAATGCAGCTGGGTAAGCTGCATTACGTAGCCACAATGCTACTAGAGACGCTAGAAATACTTAACATTTTATAATTTTGTCAAACTTCTGACATTTCAGTGTTTTTGTGGTTTTTCCTATTAATTGTATTGCTAAAACTTTATAATATGAACAAAGTCTATAGGTGTCTACAAAGTTTTATTAAAACAATAAAACAAATGTTTGTTTCTCCTAAATAAAGAGCAAAAAACTACCTCAAAACATGTTTTGAGGCAGAAATTAGAAACTGCAATAGAAAAAGAAAATAACATTTCAAAATTTAAGTAAACCATTTAACCATGTTGGTATTGATCAGATATTGATATTTTAGTTCTGATTTATACTGTGAGCATTAATGAATATTAAGGCATATTTGGTGTTTGAACTATTAAAATAGGGAGGTGTAGGTTTTTGAAGTATCTCGGTATCATGACGTAGGGGCGCCACGCTACAGCGGGCGCCAAAAAATTATTTAAAATCTGCATTTTTTTATATTTAACAGCTTAATGTGCTTTGAAAACCCTTCCAGGGGAGAATGGTGGACATAAAAACTGAATTTAAATAAGAGGATAAACAAATAACTATGTCTATTCCTGCTTTTGGCTCCTCCTTGGTTGCGCTTCTGATTATTTGGACAAACGAAGCAAATCCTGCACAGCGTAACGAGCCTGCAGCAAATGAACGCAACGCCACTTCAGTCCGGGTGTTTTTAATGACCTCTGTTATGCAGGCCTGCACCGAGCGGCGCCTCCATCACCGAACATCCAGCGCGGAGCGGCCCGCAGACGGAGTTTAATCACAGCATCGCCTCTTAAATCACACCTAGCGCGCAGCTTTTCTCCTCTACGCCTCGATGCGTCACTGAGGATGAACAAAGCAAACACGTTTCCTCACATCCGTGTGCGCGAGCTGGGTTGTTTTTACGCAACGACTCCTGCTCCATCAGAGGGGTGAGGCTCTGCTGTCATCAGGGAAACCCGCGGATCGACATATTTCATTAATTCAACACCTTCGATCAGACGTCACTGCAGACCATTGATGATATAAAACCGCTGATTGGCTGTCAAACCGCGTTTGGACGTTTTCCCCGCTCCAGAATGAAACCAGTGAGTAATTAGAGCTAATAACGTTCAGGTTTTCTGCGCATCCGCTCCGATGCAGGAGATCCGAGCTACACAAGTGATTTAGCACCATCATCCTCCTCCTCCTCCTCCTCATCCTCATGAAGACCCGCGGCCTGCGCTGAAATCCAAACATCCGCTGCCGGCATAAAGCGCAGCGGCAGATTTTCACCAGAATCCCCCCGATAAAGCGCCATGAACAGGATGAACTCTTACTTTCTCCGACCACCGCCTTTAGTCCGATAGGTGCCATGATGCTGCCGACTGCCTGCCGCACGGAGCGATGAGCCTCCTCCCTCCTCTGGTCGACTCTCCGCAGCGGAGGAGTCTCCAGCTGGAAACGTCACTGCGTATCCTTCCCGCAACAACCCCCTCCTCCAGGACTGCGTGACATGCGTGATCATGAGGTCCAGCTACACTGATTAACAACAACACCACCTATTTCTACAGTCCAACATGAGACTTTTATCCCGATGCAGCTTCAAAAAACTCGTTCAAAGCAGCACTTTGCATTTTTTATGAGTATCCGCTGTAAGAAATGTCTTAAATATGAAAAACTTATATTTTATTTATATTCTTAGGTATTAAAATAAAACAAAAACCAACATGAGTAAAAGAAAAAAAAAGTATTCCACTAAAGAAAGAGCAGTGGCGCAAAATGTGGATGCATTTGAGGTGTAGGGGCGCTGCACTGCAGGGGGCGCCACAACATGATGGAAAAACTATTTCAAGTTGGCATTTTTTGTATTTAACAGAAAATAATATTTTTGTTTATTTATATAGCACCAAATTCACAACAAATGTCGTCTAAAGTGTTATTTTCAAAGAGTCAACATTTGTATTATATTTTCATTTTAAAATAAATGAGAATATAATATGTAAAAGGAAAAAAAGTTGTCAACTGATGAAAGAGAAGTGGCGCACATTTGACATGTTGGGGCGCCGTAGTAGAGCGGGCGCCACAATATGGAGGAAAAACTATTGAGTTGGCATTTTTTTTTAATTAAACAGAAAAAACTTTTTTATTTCTTTTACTGAGCAACTGATCAAACCATTGACTATTTAACATTTAAAAATCACATAATCAGACAGAAAAATATTAAGTAAAAATAATTTACATAAATAAAATCAGGCCAAAGAAATTGGTTTAAAAGAGCACTGTTGTATTTATCCACCCAGTTTTAGAAATTATTTTGTTTGCAACTTATGTAGTAAATGTTTGGTAGTAACTAGTAACATTTACTCAGTTATGTTTAATTAACTTTTCTGGAGAAAAAAAAATCTAGCTTTAGGAGTTTTTTTTACTACACTATATGTTTTACTTGAGTAATATTATTATGAAGTATTTCTGCTCTTATTTAAGTAAAATTTCTGGACTTTCTACCCACTGAATGAAAAACAAACATGTTTTAACCAAAACTTCACCACAAACAGACACACAGCTGCTGTTTCTGTTAAAGTTTTCTATTAAAAGAAACTGATTAGGAAACATTTTGTTTTGCCTGACTGTTATTTTTGTTCCTTCTATGAATTATTGTCATTTTGGTCCTTAAAATACCAACATTTCCACTTCGTTTTATATTTTGGTCCGTCTGATGATGTAATTTTGAAATAACAAATGATTGGTAATTTGATCGGTTACGGTAGACTTTTTTACCAAATACATTTTCGCTTTTACTTGAGTAAAAATATGCTGAAGTAGTTCTACTCTTAGCTGAGTGCAGTTTTTGGCTAATATTAGCCAACATCACATTAGAAACAATCTTTGTAGATTTTAAACTGTAGTTCTGAACGCCGCCACAAGGGGGCAGCAGAGTCATAGCTCCATCAGCAGGTATGGTTTCTGTTTATCTGAGCACACAAAGGGAAACTTCAACACCACATTAACAAAATGTTTCAGCCTAAAATCAGAGCTGATAGGTCTAATCATGACCGCCACTCAATAAAGCCGTAAAACCAGAGAAAATATGAGATGTTTCTACGTTTCCAATAACGCCAAACAAGTAAACACAAACTTTAGGCCACACCTTTGGCACGGCCGACTAAACACGTTGGACCAGTGATGACTCCCAGAGGGTGTGTCCTGCTACCTCGCTGTGAAAGGGAGCAGTGTTCACCTCCTCCTCCTCCTCGTCTTCCTCCCTCTCTGGAGCCAAACAGGAGGGAAGCCACAGCAGCACCGGCCGGACTGGGAGCCTGAAGCAGATTCCCTGCAGAGCGCCGGAGTCTTGGAAGTTTAACCTGGGAGTTAGCACCGCTGGGAAACGCTGTCGCCATGGGGGACGTGGTTTCCTCTCACCTGGACGAGAGCAGGCGGGAGATGATTACAGGTTACACCGATTTATCCATTTTACTCTGCCTTTTTAGGCTCTAACGCACCAAATCGGAGCACTTTTCTCCATTTTTAGAGGTCAAATGAGTCTTAAAACGGAGATAATAAGCAGGTTTCCAGCAGAGGCGGGGGTATGTTTGTCTAAGTTTGGGTCTGATCTGCCTCCCACTGAGAAATGTTCCAGCAGAGCTTGGAAACAAACCCAATCAGAGGGATTTTGCATCAGGGTTCTGCTCCTTCACTGCATTTTTTAAATTGTTGGTTGTTTCCCTGCTGCTACTGGAGAGGAGGAATCTGAAGACTGTTGAACTGCAGACGCTCTTTTTGTTTGTTGTTTCTTTTTGTGAAGCGGCGAATGAAATGCTTTCTGGTGAAGTTTAGAGAAAAGGAAAAAAGGGAAGGGCCTCTTTGTTCAAATGCTTCTCTAGCTGAGATTCAGCGCTGCTGCGTCGCCTCTACGCAGCTGGTTTATGTACTTTCATACATTTTGTCAGAAGTTTAAATGTTTTTATTGGGATTTTATGTGGCAAAGTGAAGCATTAATGTTAAACTGAAGGAAACCTGTTAGCGGTTCACCATCCAGCAGGAAAACCACCTTAGGTCTAGTCAAAGTCAAGTCAAGTCAAAAGTCAAAAACTGTTTCTCAAAGACTCTCTGCGGCTTCCTGTCCAATGAGGCAGCAGCTGTTTAGTAAAAAATTAGACAGAAAATCATCTCTGGACGGGCAAATTTCAGTTAATTTTGAATTCAGCGATGCACCGATATCGATATCGATATCCGATATCGCAGTTTTGGCTGATAACCAATATATACCGATGTTATATACATTTCACTACTTAAAAAAAAACCAGAAACAAATGGCAACCAATCGGTTGTTCATATCGACCCAGTTTTGCAATACCAATGTGTTAAAAAATTACTAATATCGGCTGATACCGATGTTAGTGCCGATATATCGCGTATCCATATTTCAGTTGAATTTATCAAAATGGGTCAGGGACGTATAATATTGTCATAAATCTACCAGATTCATCAAAACGCTAATTTCCGTCTGTAGTCCAAACATGAAGCTGTTTGGACCTGGATAGAAATGCACACACCACACTTTTCAGATGTTTTCCAGAAGAGTGTCAAAAATAATAAACATCTCAATAATTTATCTATGACTTTTTAAAGAATGGAAGCATAATACAGTAACCAATTACGAGACAAGCGATAAACATTACAAAATAATCAAAATCAAGCAAATACGATCAAACATGTTGGTCAATGTTCCAGTAATTATGACTCAAAGGCAGATCTAAACAGGCAGGATTTAGCTTTGATTTACAAGAACTCGGTGTTTCCACAGTTTTGCAATTTTCTGGAAGTTCATTCCAGATTAGAGGAGAATAAAAACAGTAAAAGCTGCTGAACCCATGAACTAATCTGTGATCAAAAAGCAGGAAAATAATTTAAAAAATGGCAGAAACCTCCAGAATGCAGAAACATCTGATTCAGACCAAATATGTCTGGCTTTGTTGACATATTTGGGTAGAAAATATGCAAATTTATTAACACGTCAATCCTACTTCTGATCCATTATCAGTACATTATTTCAAATCCACAATTAAATGCAGCAAAAATTACATTAACGCTGATTTTTCCAACGTTTATTTGTTTATTTTTTATTGAACTCTAAGAGGAAAGTATCATCTATTTATGTGTTTCCAGGACAAAAGAAGTGTAAATTTTCAGATTCGGAAAACAGAGCATCTTATACTTGATCGTGAGATTTGTTGGTATTCCTCACTGGTTGAGCAGTTGGTGCATCGAGGCTTTAAGCACGGTAGAGGACCCGTCATGGTTTGGGTTCTGGTTACAATCAGTCAAATGTTTAGTTGTAATAGAAGAGCTGGTTTCAGCTTCTAACTTATTAAAATTCAATTTAAACTTTATGAGCAGACTACATCCTTACATGATGCATAAACAAGAAAAAATAATTAAAATGTGAAACAATTATATAAATAAAATCTATAGAAGAATCAATTCACATGCAAAAAAAAAAGAAAGAGAACTGCTGAATCAAATCATAAAATGTGGTATTTGTTGGTGCGTTTAAGAAAAGTGGGAGTTTTCAGTTTCAGGGTTAGAATAATTTTAAAAATTAGATCACCAGTCAAAACGGAAAATCTGACAAAACCGAGACTATTAACCTCAAAACGGTTAGAAATGTAGAATAATAAAGTTAAAAAAGACGTTTGTTAAAATCAAATAAAATGTTTGGAAGCTGTTTTTATAGGCCGATACTAACAAGTTATTTTTAAAACATCAGATTAGACAAATATAAATACTTTTGGACAAGGCAGTGGCAGCATCAGGCTGTGGGAATGGTTTTTATTTTAGTTCGTTTTGTCCTTGCTGGAATGTAGATTAATATAACAAGGCATCATTAATAATGGTAATAAATAATGTGTAATAGTGAATTAAAACTGTCTTTTTTTAGTTTTTGTTGTTTGTATCTAAAGTTTGGAAACTCGCCTTGAAAATGCTTGAATTTTAAAATCGGTTTTCAAGGTTTGGAAAGTCCTTGAAGGCCCCCGATATTCAAACAGCCAAGTTTTGTAATAAAGTTCAATCGAATTTTTGATTAAAAACCTAAATTTGGAAGAAACTTTACAACTGAAACCAGATATTTTCACACCTTTTTCTCTCGGTCTGAAGTTAAATCAGAGAAAACATTTTTCTTTTTAGGTTAGTTAGAATTACTAAAATTACTTTTGTTTAGTAAATGTCAGAAAATTTAGCGAGAAAGTCTTTTGTTTTTATATTGTGTTATTACATTATTTTATTTTATTTTTGAATATTAAATTTGGGGATTTGTTTTTTTTTTGGTTAAATTAATGTTTTGCTCCAGTCATTCACATTTTGTTATATTTTAGTTCACTTCGTCCTTAATATGGACTGTAGATTAATATAACAAGATATTATTAGTAACAGTAATAAATGATAGCGAATTTAGACTCTTTTATTTTTTAGTTTGTTTTGTTTTTATCTCCAAAAAGGGGCTGGAAAAGTTTGAAAGTGACCTTGAAAGTTCTTGGAAGGTGTTTGAATTTTCCTGTGGAACCAGTAAAGAGCTGGTTGTTTTCAGAGTTGAGCAGCTGAAGGGAGCAGTCGAAGGGGGAGGATAACGAGGCGCAGCAGGTAGCGACACGCCGCGCCGCGCCCTTCCTCAGCGCCGTCTCTACCTGCTCATCTTCCTCAGCGACTCGAGTGAAACCGCAAACCTTTAAGAGCCTCTCACAGCCACAGGAGAGCGCCTCGGTTCGTGTCTGTCATTACACGTCCTGGTCTGACTCTGTAGCGGCTGTTCGGGTTTGTTTGCATGGCGCTGTGCAAAAGTCTCAGGTCATTACTTACAACCGGACTGTGTTTTTCTTTCAAAGTAGTCTCTCTGAAGGTCTTTTATGGGGCTAGCTGGATTATTTTCTTTGTATTTATAGTAACTGATGCTGATGATTTGGTGTCCAAAAGAAATATGAAGGTACAAAAGAGAGGGAATTACGGTAGATTAATCAAATTTTCTGGTTTTGAAGATTTAAATTTATGTTCACCAATGCATTTCTTAGATTTATCGATTTAATGTAAATTCTTACCTCAACTCGGCAAAGGTTTCCAAATCCAGCATTTTCTCAGAGTCATTTAGCCTTACTGTTTCCTGCTGAAAGTCTTGCTCTCTCTCGCTTGTTCGCAATCTGAACTGAAGACAGATTTTGACATGCTGTAGGAAATAAAATTTTCCTTCAAATAGAGCGTTTTTTCTTTTTCTGATCCTAAGAATTGCTAACCTTAACAGCTTTCACACTGAAGCGTGTTGACAGCTTTTACTGATGGGAAAAAGATCAGATTTTTATCTGGATGCAAGTCAAACCAGATCAGCGGTTTACATCTGCAGTCCTCCACCACCTTGAAAGTTTTCGATACATTCTTGCTCCAACACATCTGAATCTAAACGTTGAATTACCTCCTTAGCAGGTTGGCAAGTTTAGCAAACACCTGGATGTTGATCGCTCATTTGGAGCAGAGATGCATCCAAAAATTGCCAGACTTTGGCAATCGAGGAGTTTAACTCAAAGCATATTCATTTGCTAGCATTGCCTAGTCAAAGTCCAGACCCAAATCCAAAGGGTGGCAGAGACACTTCTTACAAGATTTGCAGCTTTAGTTGCAACAAAAGTTGGTTCTGAAATACTGAATTGTGACAAAAAGTGAAAACTATGAGGTGTAGGATTAAGCCTGTCGCAATAAACAATCAATTAATTGAATGATGAATTAAAATGAGCTCAATAATTTTTATTCCATTTATATTTTTTTAAGGGAAATTTTGTTTACAGAGTTTTCATGACCCATTTTATTTATGGTTTCAGTTGTAAGTGGTGTTTGTTTCCACTTTATGTTGGATATTTAAAATATCTTCCAGTTCCAGTGTCAGGTGTGACGGTTTATTGGTCTTTGAGAGAGCCATTATCAATATATTACTTGTAATTGATCTCAAACAACAATATTATCATTTATCGCAATAATTATTGGGACAATTTATTGTCCAGCAATATTTTTTATGGAACAGGCCTAGGTAGGATACAGGACAAGGGACGATTCAAGAGTTTTGCACGGCATTGTCCCTCCGTTGCATGCAAATGCTGCACGGATCGCAGCAGAAGAGATAAACGGATATCTCAGTTAAGCAAATCTTTAACAGTGGCTGACCACATTGTGTCAACAACCTGTTGGTGTAACTGTGATCACCAGGAAAGGCTGAACTGGAAAAGGAATGGTCTGAATCTGCAGAAAAAATGAGATAAATGGGAATTTTTCCAGAATCCCGCGGTCTAAAAGTTGTTTTTCTTTTCTTCAGTCTGTCTGAATAAGACCCCCCAACCTCTCTGCTGCGATGAAAAACACAGCAGGATTACATAAGATAGGCCACCTGTTTCCTCACCACAGTCTGACCTCAGAGAATAAATCATTTTCTGGTTAAAACACAGTTTGAATCAGTCTTACTCAGCAGTCCTTCACATTTCAAGACAGTAAACTTATTTTTTCCTGTAGAGGAATTTAAGGTTCTACGAGGGAAACCTCCTTACATCAGACCAGGCAGGTGCTTCCACACAGGTAAAACACTTAAGACAGTGTTTTGGTTTGTTTTTTCGCTTTCTAATCTTTGTCTCCAGTAGGCTATTTAAAGCATTCCAGTCTGTTGACTTTGGCCCTGCAGGACATCTGGTGGAAAGTACCAACTTGGTGCATAATTGTAGAGCCAGCCGCAGTGACCAACTCTTACCTGGTGCAAAATGTAGTTGGTATGAAGAGAATGAAAGCAAATATCCATGAGAGTGCTGCTACGTTTGGAGATCAGAATGCAGATGGGAGGGGCTTGATGTGCCAAACTGTTGAGTCATCATTTTTATTTTGGTTTCAATGAGGTAAGCAGAGCATTTAGACTTAAGAGAACAAAATGGAGAAGAAAAAGGACTATCACAGAGATCCCAACAGACCTTTTTAAAAAAACGTCTTGACAGTTGGACTTGTAGGTGTGTTTTGGATCATCGTCCGGCTGATGAACCCAACCACAGTTGAGCTTAATATCACAAACTAAAGGTTGGTCATTCTCCTTCAGAGCTCATTGATACATTATGGAAAGTCAACCAACTGGTTTGGATAAAGCCGTCCAAATCGACCAGGTGCGGAGTATTAAAAGTAACCTCAACCCTTCTTAATTCACAAATAGGGAAAACATAGAACAGTGGCAAACTTTTCCAGACAATGGCTGGCCAACCAGAAACCCTTATGCACGGGTTTGGCTTTAACTGGTTCTTCCCCAATCATACCCACCCAAATTAGTCTCTATTTTCAGATCCTGTACAGTTCCCACCTGTTTTTCTGGAACCACTTCAGGAGTGGTAGAAGCCGGCATCGGGCACAAGTGGTTTAATTGGCAGCAGACTGAATTTGTTGATTGGCCTGTGGGATCCGTGACAAGACGAAATGGAGAACTGCAAATCGGAAGAGTGCATACATCGTCAACTGGACTGGGCAATCCACAACGAACAAATCTGCTGGAAGATTTTGGAGAAACTGACCGCCCAAGTGTACCAGCGCAAAGTGACATCATCAGTTTCTGCATGGCTCATAGGTCACCTATACTCCTGCCCAATCAGTGAAGAACACAATGCCAATGGAGACACACCCAACTTGGCTAGAACCGAACCAGAGATTGACCAGCAAGAGGGTAGGGTGAGACTTGACAATGAAGAAGGAACAAAAGTTATACTAAGAAAACACCGGCGACTCATCCAGAAGATTCCTGAAGAATCCAAAATATCATGTAAAGAACCACAGAGTTCCTCAGTTACAGTCAGTGGTCATGAGTCACAACTTTCTTCTTCACAAACTTTAAAATTGAGTGCCATCAGATTTTATCAGTTGTAGGATTTGTCTTTTGTTTAAGACCACGAGCCATTTCTCCTGCTAGCACTTGCACGTTTGTTTTGGTTGTATTTACCTAGAATGTCCTGCGCTGCAGTCCACTTCCTGCTTTTGGAGTTGTCTGAGGTCCGCTTGGTGTTCACACATGCATTTGAAACGAGTACCCAGAGACCTATTGTAGAGTTCGATTGCGCATTCTTACCTCCCTAAACAAATCAGACTTTATACGCAAATAAACTGGAGTTGGATTAAAGTGGACTAAACAGGGCTGGTGTGAATCCAAGTAAAGTTTTCTAAAATGTTTGGGATGAAAACAAGCATAACGTTGTGGAAACCAACAAACAAAGTGGTGGTAGTGTGGTGATGTGGGGCTGCTTTCTTGCTTCATTACATTGATGGAACCACGAATTTTGGTCTCTACCAGAAAATCCTGGCGGAGAATGTCCGTTCCAAATCATGCAACTGCTGAAGCTCTAAAAGACCACAAAATGAAGGTTCTAATCAAAGGCTGGACCTAATCCAATTGAGATATAGTGTTTTGACCTTAAAGAAGATGTTTTATGCTCAGGAACGATTGAATGTGACTGAATTAAAGCGATTCCTCCAAACTGACGCTGGTTATCAGAAACCTGTCGTCTTTTGCAGCGTTTGCTGTTTCTTCACCGGGTTGTGACTCGTCCCGTCCTCAGACTCGTCCTCCCATCTCGTCCATGAGTGGCCTGCTGTTTTTTAATCAGCCTGTGTCCCTGTCCCCCGTCTCCTACACATTCCCTCCATGTCTATCCTGTCCTGTCAGCGTTTTCCTTCCTGCTCTGCTCCCTCCTTCCTGTCCCCACGCTTCCATAAACAGACCAGAGTCCACGTCTCGCTTGTTTACAGCAGTAAAAAACTTGATTTGTCCTCTGCAGGAGGTTCTTGGGACAGTTTTATCGGGATGCTACACAACTGCCTCCACGTTGACACAATCTGGGCTCTTTTTGTGGATGTGGAAGTGACACATCAAAGGTTCATGTAGTTACGGTTGCTAAAAAAGAAAAATCTAAATTAGCTGCTTCCCATGTGTTACCCAAAATACTGTTCTGGCTAACTGGACAAAATTAACTTTGAAAGGACGAAGTTAGCATTTCAGCCGAGATTATTTAGCCTTAAAAGATATTCAGAGTAGGCTGGTCGCAATAAAGCTGTTAAAAGAGCAAAAATAATTTCCATTTGTTGATTTATAATTTTCTTTCTACCAAAAACTGACAATGACAGAAGTCTTCAGTTTGTGTTTTGGTCTCAACTAGCCACACTGGTTTTGTTTGCAGAGACTTTATAATACATTTTATTTGTTGTTTCTGTTTTATTTATTTTGGATAATTAAAAAATCTTCCATTTCCAGTGTTCATCAGAATTAAAACTTTATTGATCTTTTATAGTGTGTTATTGCGTTATTATGCCATTATTACCGTTACTTAAAAATGGGCTCAAAACAACATTATCATTTATTCTGGGACAAACTGCAGAGTAGTTTGAGAAATTAGTGATTGCCTCACAAACTAAATATTAAATTTAATTAAGTCTGTGAATACAATATATTTTAAGAAGCCTCTAAACACAGAATGTCTGCAGTTTTGGGTAATAATTGACGAATTCAGGTAGAAATGATAAAGATTATGTTTTAACTGACAACTTATTGGCTAGATTTTCCAATTTGTGGTTTTGTATTTACAAATACTGGCTACCACCATTTCTTTGGAGATATTAACTTCACTTTTCACTTTGAAAGGTGTAAATTTGTACAAATTGTGCATTGATTAAGAAACTAAATGAGAGTTTTCTGATCCTGTTTGTGTTTTTGCTCCCGCAGCTCGGACCAGAGATGTGATGAGGCAGTTTGGCGATCTGTACGAGAAGCAGTACGCCGTCGCTCTCTTCAACGTCGTTCGCCACGAGATAGAAGGAGGAGGCGGCCCGCAGTCGCAGCTGCTGCACCGAAAGGCAAGTTTCATCGCCCCAAACGTCTACAACACAGAGCTGGAAGTTAAATTTCAGTTTCATTTAATGACTTTTCTTCACTGTCCGCCAAAATCCTCAAGAGGAATACGTCTAGGTCAAAGTTTTATTGTTTTTCCCCGATTAAACATGCATAAATATTAGTGAATTCTTCCTGTTTTAGCTGCACAGCAATAAATTAAATGTAATGTTTTATGTTTGCCTTCATGTTTACAACTACTGAACTTTCTAAGTTTATTATTTTTTCTATTAGTTAAATCTCTGCAATGAAAATAAGGATTTTGCTTTGCTGTATTTAGATAGGAGTAAAGATTTGCCGGATGTTTATGGCACAACTCATTAAATAGAAATAGAAGAAAAAAGTTAACTAAAGAAACAAATTCTGCGTTGTGCCATTTTCTGTTTAAAAAAATATAAATACTTAAAATATAAATTTTTTTAAAATATCAAGAGAGCAAAATTTGTGCCGTTCTTGAACAGCAGTCTACGGTCACAAACAGCCCCTGGACCACATTATGGACACCAAAGCATATTGAATGGCCTAGTCAAAGTCTAGGTCTAAATCCAGGTGAGAATCTGAGGCAAAATCTGAAAATTGGTGGTCACAGATTATCTCCATCTCCGGCCAGTCATTCAGAAGAATGGCTGGAAATTTCAGTCTTTAAATGAGGAAAACTTGTTGGAAAATCCCCAAAACCTATTTATTTTTATTTATTTATTTTTATTTGTTGATTTGTAGTGTTTTTTTTTAACTCATCTATTTCTTTTTATTTACCTATTTTTATTTTTTTATTCAAAAAATAAATAGAAGCTAAGTATAATTTCCACTTACTTAAGCAGAACCTCATGTTGGTTTTCCACATAAAACCCTAATAAAACAACGTAAAGTTTGTGCCCAAGTTAAAATTTGTTCGTCTTTGCTTTGCATCTGTTAACCTTAACCTTTGACCCCAGGAACCTACACAGCCAGGGCGTTTTGTGTTTAGGTAAATCCTCTGATGATGAGACGCTCACTCCTTCCTGATCCTCCCTGCTTCTGTCTTGCTGCTTCATTCAGAAAACTAATCAAGCTAGCAGACGCGCCGCTCCCTCTATTATGTTTTAATCCGTTAACTTCCAGTAGTTTCTTATTTGCACTGTTCAGACTGAGTCATTCATGCAGCTTTAAGATCTGACAACAGAAACCACCTCCTTAAAATCAGACCAATACGGGATGAATTTCAGAGCTAACTTTGAAACAAGTTAGCACACTTAGCTTCCCCTAAATCAAATCTAAAGCACTAATTTAGTTGACTGTTTGTAAAGTTCAAGGATGTTGAATAAAGTTCAACATCCGTATTGACGTTTTGGTAGTCAACTTAATTTCAGTAGACACTTATATTCATGCTTTTATTTTGAAGTGAATGACTGCTCTGTTTCTTCTCCTTTTTTTTTTTTTTTTTCAAACAAGAAACAAAAAACAGACAGTAGAGAAGAATAATGTCAAAATTAAATTGTTGTTCCAGGGTTGTAGTCTCTCAAATAATTTGAATTGATGTTAGCACTTTAGCGTTGGCATTCTGCTAAATACAGCTTCAGCACAGCATTCTTAGCGTTAGCATAGCTAATGTTTATGATTAACCCTTTAGGGCTTCGGTGTTTCACAGCAATTACATCATAAAGCATGACTTATATCACTTAAAATCCTGAAAATATTTGCAAAGGAATTTCAGTTGATTTTGACGGTTCTAAAGCTCACAAAGTTCCAAGTTTGTGGAAGATATTTACAAAGAAAATGGAAAATAAAAATAAAATGCCTGATTCTCTCACAGCGGTTACACGCTACAATAAGTAAAGTCACTCCCATTTAAAGACAAATATAACATTAACCTCGTCTTGTGTGAATAAAGCCGAAATCTCTCGATGTCAAACCTTAAATATAATGAAGTTAAGAAGTGAAACTCTGCTGATTTACACAAAGTTTTGTAGATGCATAAATGTGATTGGCTGATTGTTTTAAGTAGCGGTTAAACTAATAAGCCTAACACATTCTGATCTATTTATATTCACTCTCTAGCAGCCTTGACTGTATTTAAATAAACTGCCTTGGTGTGACAGTCTATTCAAATCAGAAATTTTATGTATTTAAATGGTGCAAGATTTCTCTGACTTTATTTTGAAGGGATCACAGTTGGTTTTGCTGCATAAAATGCATGAATCAGCCAATCCAGGATGTTACTGAATGTTTTCAGTTTATTTTTGTGTATCTTTAATGTACGATGCTAATGTTGTTGAGCTTCTCCAACCATCGCTGGAGGGAAACTGGAGCACATTTCACACATGATGCAGACATGAAAAATCTTCCATTTTGTTCTGTTTTTAATCATCAAATTTAATATGATGGAAATCCTCAAAATATGGTGCAATGAAATAAAATCCTAACTAATAAATCCATTAGATTAATGCTAGCTTGCATTATCCGACACCTTTAAGCTTTAAGAAACACTTCTTTGATTATTAATTGACACATTTTTAGAATACATAAAAATACATCCGTTGTAACTTAGACTTTTCCTCACTTTGAGTGAGAATTATTTGATCCAAGTCAGGAACTCTGCAAACAAACCAGGGTGTTGCACATCCTTCTGTAAACACCTTGAGGTAAAACTCTCCTCCCATCACTGTTTGGAAATTCCTGCTCAGGTTTTAAGACTCGTGGGAATGAAATAAATCCAAAACGTGCCAGAAATACGTCCAGTATGATTTGTGTCAGGATCGTCTTCACGGAATTAAACGGAAGATCTTTGGTTCTTTCCAGGACCCTCTGGCGGGTCACACCATCTTCTCCGGGAGTTTATTCCAGTATCTGGAGGAGAACCGGAAGTGGAGGAACCGTTTCGTCTTCATCCCAAACAGCTACGCCGTCGACCTCTACGAGAGTAAAGCGGTGAGTGGACGTCGGAGTGAACCGATGCTGGTTGTGAGGATCTGAAACTGGTTTGTTATCCGATGTTTGCTTCACAGGCCCACGACCGAATGCTGCATCCAAAGATTTCCATTAACTGTGCCGGGTACAAGGCCCTGACCTCCATGGAGGAGTACATGGAGCTACTCAACAGCAGCCTGCCAGGTGGGAAAACTATCCCGACGCATCACAATACAGCCGTAGTATTATAATTTATCATTTTTCACAACAATCGTCTCATCAGACATGGGAAAATGGTTCTTTCCTATTTGTTTAATAGAGTAAGTAGTAAGTTTTCCTGGATGTTTGGGGTAACTACTTTATTTTTAAACATTTTGCTGTTTCATCCAAACAAAAACTCCAACCAAAGTGGAGATTTGAGAAAACTTTGGTTTTGTTACATGGGAATAATGGAGATTTGGGTTAACGCGCATTACAGTCTGTGACTAATAACGCTCCGATATATCCGCATGACTCCCAACAGACGTTGTGTTTTATTAAATTTATATTCTAATCTGTCCAGACAAATGAACTTCCTGACGCCATGTTTAATTCCTAACAGGAAATCGCGGTTGTTTTGAAGCAATCTGATGTTAGCGCTTTAGCGTTAGCTTCTGCAGAACTAATGTTTATGACTAGCCATGTAGAGTTGCAGTGTTTCACTGCAATTACATCACAAAGCTCGACTTAAAACACTAAAATTCTTGAAAATATTAATTTGTAGAGAAATTTCTGTTGATTTTGACGGTTATAAAACTCCTACAGTTTGTGGGAGAGATATAAAAAATTTAAAAAATTACGAAGACAAAAATAAAACGCTTGATTGTCTCGCAGCGGTTACACGACAGAAGGATTATTTGTAAAGACGGTGGATGCCGGCCTTTACACGCTCACTTGTTGCCATGGTTACCCACACTTATCTTGCTGCTTTAACATTAGCTAGCATGTTCTACCAAATTTACAATGCTGACTGAAAACATTAAACAAAAGTGAGTCGATAAATGGCGAGAGAAAATGTTCCAACATTACTTAATAGTAATATTGAAGCATTTTTGAAGCGATCTGATTGGCTCAGAGCAGATTTATGTGGATTACATGTTTTCTGATTTCCGTGTGTGAAATGACGTTTACATGTAGATTCAGCTACGTTCGTACAAGGCCTTAAACGACTTATTCTTTGTTTCTACAGAGTTTAATAAAAATCGGATCCATTCCGATTTTCCTGTTTAGAATGGTTAATTAGGCTAGCATCTAGCATACCAAAACACTGACCACAGCACTATAAAAAACACACAAACGATGCTTTAAGGCATTTTCTGTCTAAACTATGTCAAGTGACTCGTTCTGTTCTTTGTTTCAGAAATCAAGGCCAAGCCGAGCAGCGCTCCCTTCATCAAGTGTGCGACCCAGTTCCCGCTGATCCTGTGGCACCCGTACGCCCGCCACTACTACTTCTGCGTGGTGACGGAGAAGGAGCAGAAGAAGTGGCATGCCGTGTTGCAGGACTGCGTCAGACACAGCAACAACGGTAAAGACATCATCGCAGACACACAGAGGCAGCACGTACCTTAATTTAGAGATTCACTCTAGAAAACAAACTTTGTCTTTTAACTGAGCACCAAAAACAATCCAGAGCCTTCCTTCCACTTTTTGTGCGAATATTTACAGTTCAGTATTTGTGGAAAATTTGTCTATTTTTAGAGGTTTACGTTGCGCAAATGTAAAATATTCAAAAGAAAATGCATCTTAGGAAGCTGAAATATTTTGGACCAGGAGCTACTTGGTACTGTTTGTTGGTGTTTGTTCAGCAGCCAATCCCTGAGCACCATTTATCCTCTTTTTATTACTCGCTGTATAGAACATGGATTATAATCTGACATCAGTTGAGGCTGAGGCAGCTGTTCAGTACAAGTAAGAAAGTTTTGAGAAAAATCTGCAATAAATTCCCATATATTAGTGCAAAACATGTGGGGATTTGTTGATTTTGTGTGAATTTCCACAACAAATCTCAAGAAACTGGAAGGACTGATTGATATGATCTGGCAGTAAATGGATAAAAATTGCATTGATTTGATTGATAAGATACTATTTAAGTACAGTTAGTGTTTAGTCTAGAATCTAGACGGCCACATAAAAAGCTACGGCGGGCCGGAAACTTGAGTTTGATGTGGTATAAATTTCAGCAACAAAACAGAAAAATCTGAACCAAGCATCAAACCCGCAGTGTGAACGTAGCGTTGGTTTCTGGAGGAATAAAATAAAATGTTCTTCAAAGTCTTCTTCACGGATGTTTGAACATTTTTATGCCACTTTGATGGATTAACCAAAAAGCTGTAATTTTTTTTGTTTGGGCATTGCATTTATGTTCAGGAATACTAGCAGCGAGGAGGAGACTTTAAGTTTTTCTCCGTTCATCAGGGTGGGGAGCTGCTCTTGATCCGTCTCTTCTTGCAGTGACATGACTCACGTCTCGTTGTTTAGACTCCCTGAAAACAGACGCAGCAGGAAGCTCCAACCACTTTGTTGTGTTGTGTTGTCACGCCTCACCTCCTGCCTGGGAGATCTTCAGTTGGCGGCGCGCTTATCGCCTGCCTTCACGACAACAAGGGTCACGTTTCTGAATTTCAGCGTAGTTGACTTTGAGGAATGGCGACGAGCAGGAAACGAGAGACGTGTGACCTCTCACAGGTTCATTGATGAAGAAACGCAGGCTGAGGTTCGCGTGAATGGACTTGTTTGATTTCTGCCAGGTGGGAAAGCAGGTGTGATGTAATATTTATGTTGCAACGTATTTACAAAATAAAACCCTTTCTGCTTGAGTAGCGGTAGATGGCTGGGACAGACTTCTTTTGTTTTAGTTTTTAACTGAACCAAAGCAGCAATGGCACTACACATGTCAGTGCTTTGACTTTTAATTTATAAAACACGCTGTGACGACGACAAACTTCTCTGGTGCATTTAATATCGTTTTTAGCATTAAAAGCTATTTCTTTTTGAGTGTTACGACTGCATTATTATGTGCTATAAATGAATACATGAAAACACATCTTAATTTTTCCTCCCAGACCATAACAGGTCATCTGAGATAGAAGTGGGTGTGTTTGTAACCTGGAGGTTTTGACTATTTATCCTCCGTTTGCAACACGGGAACCAGCAGCTTTTATCAGAATCAGTTTGGTTTGTTGACTCTCGTTGCTCCATATTCAACATTTATCTCCAGCGGTTCCGTCTCACAGTGGCAGACATTTGAAAACATGAAACCAGAGCATCGGGAAACCAGAAAAAATGAACAGGAATTTGAAACACTGCAGAGATAATTATTTATGTTTGGCTTTTATCAATTATTCTCAATACCTAGATGGAATATAAAGCCTGTATCTTCAGCTGGACACCGTTCAGCTGAACCTGACGTGGAGAAACCGCAAATTAAATGTTGACTCAGACAAACCGAGGGCTCATTTGAATCGGCTAAAGCTTTCTTTGTTTCGTCCTCGATAATCGGCCAGCAGAGCGGCTGGCCGCTGCTTTGCATCACCTTAACAAGATGATTCGCAAATCATTCAGTTAATCATCGGCTCAGCAGGAAGGTCTGACTAAAACTGGTCACACTCTAGAAATGTAGAAGTGGACACTCGGAGCATTTAAAACGAGTTTTAAATGGACTGAACTTATATAGCGCTTTGTCCGATCATTTTTGACCACTCAAAGCTCCTTCCACTAGAGTCACATTCACCCATTCGCTCTCACAAACATTCACTCACCGATACGCAGATCGGTGGGCAATTTGGGGTTAAGTGCCTTGCCCAAGGGCACATCGACATGAGGAAGCTGGAATTGAACCTACAACCTTCTGATCACAAGACAACGACTCTTCCCACAGTCGTCCGTTTTAGAGAATTTTATTGGATTTTACAAAATGTGATGTGAGGAAAATTAAGTTTTGAGTACTTTAGTAATTTTGTTGCTCATTCTTTGCAAAATACTTAAAGTTTAATCAGGCTGAACGGATGCAGAAGGTCAGACTCACTTATTTTGAGAATTTTAGGCCTAAACTTTGACTAGGCCATTCCAACACGCAATGTTTTGGGTTATTATTCCTGCTGGAAGGTCGTTTGTTTTTTCCAGGATTTTCCTGCGTTTAGCGCCATCAAGTCAAACTAGTTTTGGTCTCATTTGGTCAGAATGAAGGTAGACCTGTTATAATAAGCAATAAATCAATAAATGGCTGGTTCTGTTGATCCAGATCCAGAACGCTGCTGCTGGAGTTCTGACTAAAACCAGGTAGAGCACAAAACACCAATCCTAAAGTCCTTCCACTGGCTCAGAGAATAGACTTTAAAATACTGTTGTTGGTTTATAAATCACTTAACGGCTTAAAGATCTGCTGCTGTTGTATCAACCTTCCTGCTGTCAACATGTACATAATGTCACTTCTAATGCAAAGTTATAAACATTGTTTATCTTGGATATTTAGATGTTTTCCAGTTCCAGCGTTTCACGTTTATTAGAATCTAAAGTTTATTGATCATTTTACCTGAAAATGGTCTCAAAACAACAATATTATCTTTTATGTCAATAACTTCAGGGACTATTTATCGTCCAGCAGAACTTGCTGTCATGACAGGATTAATTAAAGGGCCGTTTTGCGTCTTGACTTGCTCTTTGCACGTTGCTTTACGATGTGAAATCCTGCCTGGTCGTGTGTGTTAGCTTCCGGTACGACTTGAATAAACCATGACTGGGTCTGCTGCTCCCATTCAGCGGCCGGCGACCTAAAGCTGCTCGGCGGTCGTGATGTCTGCGGCTGATGGTGTGTTTCCGTGGGTGTTTACTGTCCTGTGGGTTTGGCTGCTTCCATTCGCTACAACCATATGGGGGAATCGCGCTCATGCATGCCGCTGTATGAAGTGTTACAGAAAGACGTGATTAAATCGAACCGGATTTTATTTTAAAGCCTGGAGGAAAACGACAAAAAGCAAAGAGAAAAACGCTCTGAGAGGTCAGAGAGGGAAGAGAGAACCGGCTGAGTGTTGGTGAGGCGGGCAGAAGGGGAAATGCCTTAAATAAAACCACCGTGGTAAGTGCTGCCACATGTTCTATTAATAATACACTCAACACACACGCAGAGCAGCACAGCTGTAATCTGAACTGGGCTTGTTGCTGGAAAATGTTTAGGTTTTTGCAGGCCTAGCAGGATAAAAGCTCCTGGAAAAATGCATTAAATTAAGATTTAAAGTTTTTCCTTAAGGGTCAAAACTGAGGATGATTATTTTTCAGCTTTGTGCAGATTGATTATGAGATTGAAGTCATAATATTAGAAGAATAAAGACGGAAAGTTAGAAGAAAGTCGTTTTAATGAGAAAAAATCTCTGATTGAATCGATCAGGTCAGATATTGATTAATCGTTTCAAAGTTCTGCTGCTGGCGATGATTTGATGCTGACATGTTAAAAGATGAAACATGAACGATTTGTAAAACAGATGAGATAAATTCACAAGATGCTCAACATTCCTCGTTCTCTAAAAATTACAACTATTCTCATAACATTGCAACTTTTGACTGCATTCTTGTAATATGACCATTTTCATATTTATTCTTCTAAAATACAATTACATTATATTACTTTATTATGCTAATGACTTTATCTTCTGATTTTATTCTCGCATCATTCCAACTTTAATCTCCTAAAACATGACTATTTATTGCAGTACTACAACTTCGTCACATAACTTTATTCTTGTAATTATTATTTTTTCTCAGCCTGGCCCTGATGCGCCGTCTCAGGCTTCTTCTGGTGCAGAATTATGACACATATCTAACTTTAAAAATTAAATCACTTAAAAGTCTGCTTGACTGCGACATGACCGTTCTGACTGCAGGTCGTTTGATTTGTGTCAGATTTAGTTCCACGTATGGAATAGAAACAAACTGGGTTTTCTTGTGCGAAAAGATCAGAATTGGGCCGAAGTAAATAAATAAAATGCAGTTTGAAAGGGTTGATAAATAAGAATAGTTTAAAAAAAATACTTAAAATGAATAGAAAAAAGGCTAAGTAAGTACAAATGTTTACTAAAAGCAGTAAGTAGCGATTAACCCTTCACTTTGCTATGTTGCATCAGAGCGACTGCAGTGAAACCGTAGTGATATATTTATATACTTCAATGAAAACATCCAGTATGTTGAACTTGTTCTCTTCTGAATTAGTCGCACCGTCTGAAACGCGCCTGCAGCCACAGGAATGTCAACAGGCTGATCCAGCAAGACGCGCATTTCTGAGCTTCTCCCTTCGCTGCATGTCGTTTTAATCTGAACGCGGGAAAATTCATATTTATGCCCCGACTGGTCCCAGTGATGCTGATCGGACTGGTATGATGTGCGTTTGAGTTTTTCTGGCCATTTATCCAGAGAACACGGAGCCCAAAGTCCGGCTGCTCAGCAGAACTTCCTGTCTGGTTCCCCTCCTCGTCCAGAGTTCTGGGTAACTTCCTGTCTTTGTGAGCCGCCTCTTAGTCACACGCTCGTCAGCGGCTTGACGGGCATTCGACGGCGTGTGTGTGTGCGTGTGTGTGTTAGAGCTTTCAACAAACAAATCTCCACTGTGGCTTCCTGTCTAACAGCATCCAACTGGAGAGCAGGAAGCTGCTGCTTCTCATGCAGCCTGCCGCCACCGGCGGCGTCCAGCGGCTCCGACTCCTAAAGTTATCGCTGCTGCTAATGTTCAGAATTTACTGAATTGGCACATCCGGGACGGAACGACACGGGATCAGAAGCTCGGCTCTGTTTTCGTGAGAGCAAACTTCCTCAAACCGAGCCGACGTTTCGTTCCGTCGTCCCATTGGCTGGAGGTGGGGGGGGGGGGGGAGACGGGGCAGGTTGCCGTAGCAACCAGCGAGTCGACATCTTCCTGTTTTTAGGGCTCTGTGTGACGGTGCATCAGATGTGACTCAGTTGGCAGGGAAACAAAATAAATCCAAATATAATTTTTTCTTTTCTTTTCACTCGTTGAAGGTTTTGAAATAAAATTGTAACTTTGGATTTTGTCTTTAATTTTGAAAAAAAAAAAAAAAAAAAAGTCAAAAATTCAAATCAAATTATAATAGATATTTTATTTTACTTGTCCCAATTTTGTTTTGTCAATTTCCATATTTACTTTTTATTTTTTCGCAATATTTAGATTTATTGTATTTCCTTATGCATTGTTTTAGGTTTATTTTATTTTAATAATCACAATTTTTGTTGTTTTTCTCATCAGACTTTCGTGATTTTGGTTAAAATATTTGTGATGTTTTTTCTGATACATTTAACAGCTGATTGTTCTTATTTCTACGTACTAATTTTATTTCATATTTGAATTATTTTTTATTTACTTTTTTAATATTTCAATCTTTTTTCATTGTATATCTAATAAACCATTTTAAATGATAAAAATACTTATATTTTACATATAAGTACATAAAAAACTTCTTAGTTTAATTCTTTTCAACTACATTTTATATATATATATATTTATATATATACACGTTTTATTTTTCTGCATTAATTAATTTTTTATATTATTTTTAATTATTGTATTGATTAACTTATTTTTTCACTATTAGTATTATTACCCAGGTTTTTGTGATAATTATGTTTTTTATTTGCCTTTATTTCTGTCCAGGTCTGTCAGAGGAAAACACGGTCCAGACTCCGGCCTTCACCGACTCTGTGAGGCGCTACAGACAGGTCAAAGGTCACTACGGCACCTGGGAGATGATGTGCGGATCGCCGCCTCAGGTCAGGCCCTTAAATTATTCACGTCTCAAACATGTTCGCAACATAAACTCAGCGGGAGCCTCTGCATATTTTAACGCCCTAATTGAAGGGAGGATTGTTACCATGGTGACGTGTTACCTTCAGGTTAAACGCAGAGAAAGTACTTCTCAGAAAGAGTTCAGGTGGAGGTGATGAGAGACGTGCAGCGCTGCTTTCAGCGGAGAGGTTTCCTCCTGGATTCTGGAGCTTTTATAAACATTTCTGATTATCATCTCTCTGAGTAATTTACTTTCTGTTTCTGCCAAAGCTTCGTGCTTTTGAATTTCCTCCATACACTTCAATTATTCAAATTTACCGCCCCGTTTCCTGAGCACAGCATTATCTACCCGACTACAAAAACAACCCCCACATTAATGTCCTCATAATTACCAGGCAAGGAGTTAAATTTGACATTAATATTTCTATTTCAGCCCTTTCACAGTGTGAAGGACAGCTATGAAAATAAACACAAAGCCTGAATAGTTTCAGTAATCCTGAAGCCGCGTCGCGCCCTTTGAGCTGCCAGGTCCTTCAGGGCAGAACTGAAAACAAGCAGTAACATATTTTTCTGCGTTCCTGCAGCAGCAAAGGAGCTGCTAATATGGAATATTTAGGCGTGACGAAAGAAATGGAAAGAGCAAAAGAAAATATGCAGCAAGGCAGTTTTTTGCTGTATAGATATATAGAAATGAGATCAGAGAATGTTACCTCATTTTGATTTTCATAAGGCTAAATGCCTTAGTTTCCTAGCCTGCAGTTTGCTGCTTATTTAAATGTAAAATTATTTTAATTTTTTTTCTTAAATTATTTCTTAAGAAAATATTTTTTTATAAAACAATTTAAAAGAATTTTTTCTTCTTTACAAAAACTTTTCTTTAAAAATATTTTAAGAAACAAATTTCTCTTATACACACAAATTATTTTAAGGCGTTTTCTTAAAATAATTTAAGAATTTTTTTCTTTTTTAAAGACAAATTCTTTAAATGTATGCAATTTATTTTTTTAAGAAAAAATATATTTTAAACAATTATATTTTTTAAAAAGGAAAATATATTTAAATATTTGTTTTTAAAATATTTTTTCTTTTTTTTTAAATATAAAAAATATTTAACATATACATTTCTAAAAAATAAAATTTTGAATATATTTTCTACAAAAAATATATAAGATATATAATATATATTTAAAATGAAAAGAAACAACTATAGAAGGTACAAACGAAAATTTTTTCTACGTTTGTGACTCTTGGACTAAAACCACAATATTTGCTGCAAACTGATGCCGTTTCATCTTACAGGCTGCTTCCCGACTAACGAGCTTTTAAATAAACAGGCGGTAACAGTGGAGTTTATCCAGCCGCTCAGTCAGAACAATGTCTCAGTAAACATGTAAGCCTCCATGTTGGTTCTGAGGTCGATGTGTCCTCCGTAAATCAGCCTCCCTGAAGCGACCATGCAGCCACACAGGAAGGAGGGAGAGCTGTTTTTAAACGTCTGTGTTTTCCCTGATTGGTTGTGACTAAAGCTAACGCTGCCAAAATGCAGGGAAGCTAAAGTAAGAGCGGCCGGCGCATTTTTAATTCAGTTTATTACGAGGTACTTTACAAAAAGGCTTAATTTCAGTTCAATCAGATCTACATTCAGATGAAGCTTTTTGAAGTTCACTTCATTTCTGAAAGCTTTAGCCAGGTCTACTTAGCCGATACTTAGCTACATGCTAATGCAAGCTAAATGCTGAGCAGTAGTCGCTAATGTCCTAAATTCAACCCATCGGTTTATCAATCCATCCATCTGTCCATCCCTCCATCCGTCTGTCCATTCCTTCATTCATCCTCCCATCCATCCATCCATCCGTCTGTCCAGCCATCATCCAACTATCCATTGATCTATCCGTACACCCATTCATCTGTCCATTCATCCATCCATCTGTCTGTCCATTCATTTATTCATCCATCCATCCTTCTGTCTGTCTGTCCATCCATTCATCCATCCATCGATCTATCCGTACACCCATTCATCTGTCCGTCCGTTCATCAGATTTAGTTCTAGGTATTTCGTTGGTCGTTGCATACCGAACTGTTCGTCTCCATGACAACCGGGTTCTGTTTTCCAGATCCTGGCTAACCTGGTTCTGGAGACGCTGCAGCCTGAGCTCAGAAATGAGATTGGCCCTCGGCTGAAGGGAAAGCTGCAGGACAGACAAAGGAAGTGGATGTTGGTGAGTTTCTGTCCCACCGACATGTTCTCAGTCCATTCAGCCTCTCTGACCGTCTCCTCGTTCTCCAGATCTCTGATGCCGTGTACCGGCAGGTTCTGACCCAGACCGGCGACCAGTACGCCGCCCTGGTGGACGCCTGCGAGGCCCAGAAGGCTTCGCTGGACGTCAGACTGCGCGGCGACATGGACATGCTGGTCACAACCAAAGAACACGTCATCGGCAAGATCAGAGGTGGTTGGAGATAGAAGTTGCTAACGCTGGTTTAAAGCTGCAGTATGCAACTTTTATAAATAAATAAATGCTTTTCACATTTCTGTTAAACTGTCACCATGTTGTGACAGCAAAATATAAGACAGATAATCTGTGAAAACATCAACCTCCTCCAGCTTTTCCACGAGCTACTATTACCATCTAAAGAAATGCACCAAGAACAACCAATCAGAGCCAGGAGGCGGGGCTTAGCGCTGCAAATCAACCTTATGAATGACGGGGAGACAGCTTACTGTTACCGTTTCTCTACCATCATCGGTGGCTATGCTAACTAGCCTCAGCATTGATGCTGGCTGCAGCCTACCAGGCTACCAGGAAACAAGAGGGTGTGTGGGAAGGATGATTGACAGCACTAAAACCCGCCTCCTGGCTCTGATTGGACACAGATTATCTGCCACATTAGTGTGTTAATATAGTTACAGTTTCAACAAATATTTAAAATATATATTTTATAAAAGCTACATGCTGCATCTTTAAGGCTTACTGCTCTGAATTCATGTTTTTACTAATTTACATCGCTCTGATAACTGTCATGGCCGCAGTCTGATAGAAAACGTTCTGAGAAGCTCAGTTTTCATCTGGTTTATTTTATGAATCATCTCTTATTTTAGCTTCCAGTTTTTAATCTCCGTTTGTTCTGATTGGTCCAATGTGACACATCGAGAGGAAGCTTCCTGTTTTTTCAGTTCTTCCACATATAAAGAAAATGAGTTTCATGTTGATGTCATTATCATGTCAGCATTGCAAGTTAAGGGATAAAGCAGCTCAGCAGCTTTTTCTTTTATTGTCATGTTGAACTAAACCTAAACAACACAACATTTAAATAATAAGTAATGCAAACAGGTTATTTGAATAGAGGCTATTTTTATTCTACCCAAGTTCTTTGTTGCCTCTTTTCTTCCTGGACATTTGGTAACATAATCCAACTAACATCGCCTACATTTATGACGACGTTCATCTTTAATCAAGCTTTTCAACCCAAATTTACAGCCTGCATTTCCTCTCAGACCAAGATGTTGATTTGGAATTTCTTAAACAGTCGGGAAACGTTTAGGATTTGGCGTAGAATCACATTTTTTCGCTTTTTATCTCTGATATTCTTTATAAGGGAATAATATTTAAACTTCTAGACTTTTATTCGACTTCACCTTCATTATCTATTTCTTTCCTCACATCCTTTATTTGTTTTGTATTTCTCATTTTTATCCTTTACTTCTTTTCACGTTCCTTCAGTCTTCCCCGTTTTTCCTTAATTTTTCCTTCTTGTTTTGCGTTTTCCGTCGTCACAGTGAACTTTTACACTTTAAAAATTAGCCATAAAGCGTGTCGTCCGCTGATCTTGACATCATCTTATCTCAAACATGCGGCTCTTCTTATTAAGGCGTGGTGGAAGATCTGCATTCCAGCCACGTGTTGAACATTCAGTCTGTAAAATTCTCCAGAAGAACATGACATGTGTTCACCAACGTGTTCCTGAGAGAAACCCACAGGTGTTCTGACTCTTCTTCTGGTGTTTTGTCGCCGACCTCCAGCCCTGGTGATGCCGAAAGCCGAGCAGCTCCTGCGCAGCAGCATCCAGCCGTACCTGGGCTCCATCCTGGATGCCCTGATGGAGCCCACCAGCCGCGGCTTCGCCGAGATCCGGGACACTTTCTTCAAGGAGGTGGTGGAGATCAGCAAGAACTCGCTCAACGGCAGCGGCAAAGACAAGCTGGGAGAGGTGAGCGGAGGAACGCGGTGGCCTTAGATTGCTAACCAGGGAGTGTCTGAGGCTACACCTGAGGTCATTGTGTGCCATTTTGGTTGTGCTGCAGCAACTGGAGCGGGTGTCCATGCTGGCCTTCCACCCGGTGAAGATGCAGAGCGGCTACCAGCAGATGCAGCAGCTGAACCTGGAGGGGCTGCAGCAGAGGTTCGACGTCTCCAGCCCCAACGTGTTCGTCAGCAGAGCCCAGATCCTCATGAGGGAGGTGAGACATGCGCAACTCTGCTGCCACCTGCTGGCCTTTTACACGCAACACAACACACTTCCTGTGAATATGACCGATAACCAGAGGTGGGCAGAGAACCTGAAAATTATACTCAAGTAAGAAGGAAAAAGGCATTTGGTATAAAGTCTACTCAAGTACTGAGTAAATGATCAAATTAATCATTTAATATTTACAGATTATATCATCAGATGGATCAAAATATAAAGTTAAGTGGAAATTTTTGTGTCTACATTTACCACTTTGACTTTCTGGCATTTTTAGTTTTTTTTTGTTTTGTTTTGTTTTTACAATTTCCTAACTGTACAATGTCAGACAATATTCTTGTTTTAGTATTGTACATTTATGGCTTTAATTATGGAAATTTTTAATTTGCAAACTTTTTGACAAAGGAAAATTTCTAAGCTTTTTCTTGTAATTATGTAAAATTAATCTTAAAAATTAAGAGTGTTTTTTTGGGGGGGGGTTTGTTCACTCCTCCAAGGCCAATTTTTAAATATTTTATCTACAGTTACCCTAAAACTCCACAGCAGGAGAACATTGGAATGAGGTTCAGGTATTTTCCAGGCTTGAAAAATTACATTTTACAGATTTTAGTCCCAATTTTTTATCCACCAACTGATCCATTAGTTTCTAGGGCTGCACAATGTGGTAAATATTGCCATGACGATATTCCTGCTAAATCTTTAGATTTAGATTTTTTTTTCAGCTTTTAAAAGACAATAAATAAATAAATGAACATGAATTTTGGGTGTTAAGGGCAGGGAAGGTTTATCCAACCAGCTGTGAATGTTATTTAAATTAATTTTAATACAATTTGCTTCCATTAAAATTAAAATAATATTAAATGTACAGCATTCTGCATGAGGGCACGCTTTGGTTTGTGATATTTCATGTTGTAGAACTGCAGTTCTCCGTCCGTCTCTTCCTTGTTTGCAGTCTTTGGTTTTTCCAGGTTTGATATTTAAACTTCTGCGTTAATTCATGATGGAGTCTCATGTGTGAAAACGTTTCAAATTTGCTCGTCTGGGCAGCAAATGGACAACGCGGTGTTCACGTTTGAGCAGCTGCTCCACCAGGCTCTGGAGGCGCAGGGCGAGGACGACCTCTGCAAAAACATCCAGAAGTGTCAGGACAGAGTCATTAAGGTGAACCAGCCGCGGATCTGCGTTTACGTCCGATTTATTTTTAACAAGCAGAATGAAAACGGTCGGCTCCGTTTGTGTTCCCGTCAGAAATACGACTACGACAGCAGCACGGTGCGGAAGAAGTTCTTCAGAGAGGCTCTGCTGCAGATCGTCATCCCCTACATGCTGCAGCAGCTCGCCCCGTCCTGCACACCAGTCAGTAACGCAGCGGCTCTGCCACGCTCCTGTCAGATGTCGTTTCGACGTGTTAAAGTTGTGATGCTCTCTGCAGGAGCTGCCTCGCTTCCAGGAGCTGATCTTTGAGGACTTGTCCCGCTTCCTGCTGGTGGAGAACTTGTACGAAGAGGTCGTCCTGCAGTCCGTCTCCAAGGACATCATGATGGGTGAGGACAAAAAACACTGTCCTCTCGCTTCACTCCAAAAAAAAAAGATGATTTTACCAGGAATTGGGATAAACTATAACATTGTTGTTTGGAGACCATTTCCAAGTAAATATATTGAAAATGGCAAAATAATAATAAGATTAATAAACTTTGATATTGTAAAGATCAGTTCGCCTCAGGGCATTATAAGCCTGGCGGGCCACTAGGCTTTTCTTGCTCCCACCAGGCTAAGTGCAAAAAATTATATTTATTTTAATTCTACTTTAATAATGTTTGCTTTTTTAGTTTATAGTTGGTATTTAGGAATTGTTAATAATGTATTCCAATAACATATAATTACATAGTGATATTTTCAAAGTTTCTAACAACTTCATAATCCATTTTATTTATTGTTTTTTTGTTGTTTAAATATTTAAAATGTCTTCCAGTCTCACTGTTTAATGTTCATTAGAAATTAAATGAAGGTTTCTTTTATTATTACGCCATTGCCGTTATATTACTGGACAATTGTCAAAACAAAACAAAATAAAAAACAATATTTTTGTTTATGGCAACAACTTCTGGGACAATTTAACAGCCTGTAAATTATATCGCTTAATTTCTATTCTGATTAATATCTTTTTGAAAAGCATTTTTCTTTAGACTTTGTAATGTATTTCATTTATGGTTTTGGTTGTTATTAATTTTTGTTTTTGGTCGTTTTGTTGATTATTTAAAATATCTTCAGGGTTAGGTCTTCTTTAAAAATTTAACTTTGAAAACGGATTAAACAAAATATAATTTATTGCAATAAATTCTGGGACAATTTATCGTCCAGGAATCTGTGTTATTGTGACAGGCAGATGTGCGGACGCCTTTTCTAAAATTTAAAATAAAAACATGTAGGAACCGTGTGAAGATAAATGACTTTGTGTCTGTTTTGTGTTTGTCCAGCGGTAAAGGAGGCGGCGGTGCAGCGGAGACACAACCTGTACAGAGACAGCATCGTTCTGACCAACAGCGACCCCAACCTGCACCTCCTGGAGGAAACCCCGCAGGTGGACTGGGGCGCCAAGTTTGGATCCGACGATCCGGACGGCGGCAAAGAAAAGGGATTCAGAGGTAGACGTAGGCAGGTGGTCTCCATGATCCAGATGGAGGGGCTGCCCATCCCGTACGAGTCCTGCCTGGAGGTCCCGGGGGTGGAACTCATTCCCGAGGAGGACGGGGACGTTGCCGAGGACGACAGAGAGGAAAACGAGGAGAACCCGAGTCCATCCGAGGACCCGAAGTCTCCCGACAGCGTGAACCAAATCAGAGACCTGATCAACCCGGTGGTGGAGGTGGTTCTGCGGGATGTAGAGGAGGACGTCACCACCGGGACGGAGACCACCAACGGCACCATCACCATGGAGGACGGGTTGCAGGAGGAAGTGACGCACGTCACCACCATCGTGGGCGACAGCATCAGCAAGTCCAAGTCCATCATGAAGGAGCTGATGGGCAGCAGGAAGCAGAGGGAGCTGCAGGACGAAGCGGCCATCCAGAGAGCCATCGAGGAGATGGAGATGGCGGTGCAGGAGGAGGACAGCGAAGAGGCGAGTGAACAGGAAGCGAGCGAACAGGCCAGCGAACAGACGAGCGAACAGACGAGTGAACAGGAAGCGAGCGAACACGCGGCAGACGCCTCCGACTCGGAGTCTCAGCCGCTAGCGACGGACTGCGGCTTGCGTAACGATGACAGTGGCTTCCAGTCCCCGACTAACGAGGCCGAGGCCGAAACGATCACCAACGGTCCGGACCAAACGGCCGACCCGGTGGACGTGGAGCTGCTGCTACCGTAGAAAACTGTAAAAACCCAAAACACGACGAGAGAATATAGATTTATTTATTAATGCGTTTGTCAGACATTCAACAAAAAATAATCGTTAGAAGTAAAGAACGTTACATTGATGCCTCAGTGAAGTCTAACCAAATTTGTGTCAAACGTTTGTGCAGCAAAATGTTTTGTTTGTGCCGCTATCATTGCAATTTTATTAATGTTTCCAGAGGTCATAAAAGGTCAGCCTAAACCCACCTTCGTCAAATCAAACAAAATCTGTGTCAATTAACTCGACTACATTTGTTCCAGCTTGTGCAGCAAACAATTTTGTTTGTGCTGCTTTTGTTTTGAAGACATTATTGAAAGTTTAAAGGTCAATCAGGCCGTCCCACGTTACCCAAATCTAACACAATTGTTGTAAAATGTTTGTGCTACGTTTGTGCCGCTATCTTTTAAAGATATTAATAGAAAACAAATTTGGTGTCAAACAAACTCAGCTACGTTTGTGCTGCTTTGGCTTTGAAGATATTAATGATGACCTCTGGAAACTGTTTTTATTAACATATTTAAAATGATAGCGGCAACAACGAAACACTTTACTGCACAAACTCAGCAATTTTGTCAACTTCACTCAGGTCAAATCCATCATCTGCAAACATTTTATCAGCTCGTTTTAACCAGCTTGCTTCATTTGACTGTAAATACGTGCATCTGACCAGCAGGGGGCGCCACAGCCACAGCTGAGAACCTCCTGTATCTCCTTTATGTTTCATCACAATTATTGATCTTCTAAGGTAATCAGCAAACATCTGTTTTAAATACATGAACATGTTTATAGTAAATACATTGAGTTAAATAGGATTTTTTTTTATTTTACTGTTTTTGTCTAATATTTTTATAATCTCATGGGGTTTGTTGACTTGTCATGATGTTGTAAAGTTGATTTCATTCGCTCATATTAACAGAGTAGCGTACAGTCTGATAATCATTGCTATGATCCTATCAGTTATTTAAATAAAGGTTTGTAGTTTTGTGTATTTTTCAAGAGATAAAACTTTATTATAACCGGTGATGGCATGAATTATACATAATCTGGAAAGCGGTTTGTCTAAAGGCCAATAATGTTCTATATTCTATATACTCAACTATCAAAACAAATTATAAAACTCGTTTAAATGTTAATTAACCAAAACATCGTTTCATACGGTACAAAGTAAATATTTATATGTGACTGAAACGAGTCTGTCAGCAGTCCAGGTTAGGACTGAGGGTCCAGTTCCATTTTTTTCTAGTTTCTTTAGCTCCATATTGACGTTATTAAGTAACAAGCGAGAATATTTTTATTAAAATTACATTTAAATTATAATTTTTTTAAATTATCAAATCATTACTCCAGTCACTTTTATGCTGGCCGCACAGGAGATAGATAATAAAAAAGGCATATAATAATTGCAGCTAACAGTTAATCAATTAATTTGATGATTAATTGATTAATCAGATAAAAAAAAAGCTGGTACATTCTGCAGATTTGTCATGTAACCACGTAAGATCTTTTATACAACATTATAAATACATTAAAGGATGCAAGTAAGAAAATATTGTATTGGCTAAATTGCAAAAAAAGTATTTCTTTAGTGAACGTTTTGTACCAAAAATCCATCTGCAGCTAAAAATACTTCTAACATTTGAATCCGGTTTAATCCGATTGTGTGGATTAACTGATTAATAATTTTTAAAGAATTTGAACAAGGTGAAGCTAAAACTATGCAACTTCACTTCTGGGTAAAACATATTTACAAACAGGTTTTATTCTCTCTTCTTTTTTTATCTCAAATGCAAAATGTATGTATTTTTTTTGCACAGTTTTGGCTTAATTACTGCGCTGTTTGCCTTTTTTTGAATCTCTATACTTAACCATTAATCGACGACTCATGTCGATTAATCGTTTCAGCCCTAAACCTTGAAATCAGGGATGGCTGTGTCGAATCACAGTGAGAGCAAAACGCTTAAAGCCATGTTCACTTGCAGCTCAAACATAATAAACACAGGCAGAGAAGCTTACAGATTACAAAACAAGCCAGCACTGCTGTCTTACCTTCGGTTGTCGGCTTCCTGTGTCCTCATGCTGGATGAAGCCATCTCTACGACATCCGCCGACACCAAGATCTCACACTCCCATGGTTCCAAGTACTGTTTACTCAAAAAGCCTTTTAAAGATGGGAAGAATCAGGGGAAACCTCCCTGATGCCGTGTAGAACTGATTCATAACTTGTGAAGGCAGCCATTTTGTTCCAGACATCCGTTGAAGAAGGCACACACACAATAATCCCGTAATTACAAAAGTCTTGGCATTTACGGGGTAAATATTCTGGACTTTTAAAGTAAAAACGTTTCCTCAAAAAAAGTGCTATCAAACAGGACAAAACCAGAATGCAGGAGTCGCGATATTAAGCACAACACCGTCTCCAGAGCGGGTCTTGCTAGCTGAATCAGAGGCTAACGAAGCCGAAAGAGTCCCGCTTTATAAAAACAGCACATAAAATCCACTTTTAGGACTCCTGAGAAATTTTTAATTCAACTGGAGGTTCGGGAGTCCGGTTTCCGCCTCTAGGTGGAACCATCCTGACAAAATATCCGTCATTTTCCCGTTTCATTTGTCGGTGAAAGCTACGCTTGCAAAGAAGCCGCTGGCTACGTGACAAAAGACGCGCTCGCGCTTATTGAGCTGAACCTTGACTCGTGTATGGAGCTAAAACACTCTCATAATTCACAAATGCTCAGAACAAGAACCACGCTTGTATATTTTATGCAGACACAGATATTTCTTGATTTACAAGAAATATCTGCCTTGTCGGTTGTGCTGCATTTGTGTGTGAATTTTGAGATCTTTGTTTTGTACATCTCGTTCTTTGGTTTTGTGCATTTTGTTCTGTGCGTTTCAGATGTCAAGGGAAGTCTCAAAATTCACATGCAAATGCAGCACAACAGACAGGCCACAAGCAGATGGTAACTCAATAAGCATCTGTGTTTGCATCAAAAATACAGATACCACAAATGTTCTGTGCATTTGTGGTTCTTGATTTGTGTATTTGTGAGTAATGAGACTGTTTTTGCTCCGTACACGTGCCTCCATCAGCCAATTATTTTCTTACATGACTTCAAAGTGCTTGCATAGGACAAAATATTAAAGCCACACTAAGAAAAAAATTAATTTACAAGAATAATGTGATAATACAAGAATAAAGCTATGACTATTGTCATAATTTATTATATATTTTTTTCTTTTACTGTGGCCTGGTGTACTGGCAAGCTACAGTTTTTGTGAAAAAAAAACCCACAATAATTTTACATATAATATATATATATTACTTGTTCAATAGTAAATAAAACAAGTGATAAATCAATAATAAAATAGAGTGAGGGTTCTGTAATAAATTTAAAAAAAGCTCTTTAAATCACAATCTGAAACAAAAGTATTTTTTAAGAAAAGCATGCAGTTTACAAATTAGATATTTAAATCTAGTGTTATAAAGTCTAATAGTCATTCTTTTCAAAATACAGAGGACAACTGGTATTTGCAGGTATTAGGGGCCACAAGTGCATTTTGTTTAAATTATTTTAGGCATGATCTACAAAAAAACCCACACCGAGTCGAGTTTTCTGCAGATTATTTGGAGTTATGTTCCACAAAAAAATCCATAAATACTGAACCGTGAACAGGCGGGGGCTCGCTGTAGCCGTCTTTTGCCAACTTTCCATTTTAGAAATATTTCTGTGAAAATATCTCCCTGAAAAAGAACACAAACTGAGTCTTTTTGCATCAAATACACTTTGGACAATCTTTATTTTGGACAATCTTTATTTTTGATTCAAATAAAACCGCAAACATAGAATCACAAACACTGATCACAAGCTTTTAAGATACGGGTCGTAGAAAGTTTTTTATTTCAAGCAAAAACAAATGGCTACGAGGCAACAGCAGTTCCTGAAGGACAAAAAAGGAAAAACAAAATGGAGCGTGTGACTGCTGATGGCCAACGTGACTCATCAGAGGAGTTTCCAGGCTAGAAATCAAATGATTTGTTTCCTCAAATAGCAGGACTCTTCAGTTGAGTTTACTGAAAATCTGCAACACACACACACACACACCCACACACACACAAAAAAGTATCTGCTTTGTAAACAATCTGTTGAAAGAGGCAGATTTATGACCAAAGTGTTATAGCGATACGGTAGTGCATTTGTGTCCAGAGTGTGGCCCGGGGGCCATTTGTGACCCTTGAAATCAAGAATGGCAACTGTTTGGCCAATGGAATAGAAAACAATTAATGACCCCAAAAAATGTGGAAATTGTTTGTTTTTCTTTTATTAAGGCAACAGCCCAAAGCTCTTTTTTGCTTTGGATGTAAATTTAGTTTATCGTTAAGCAGGTTGAACAAAAGCATGATTAATTTTTGCATTTTTAATTTAGTGAAAAAGTGGCCTGCATGTTGATTACATTTCCCAGTTTTGGCCTCCAGGGCGAAAAGTTTGGACACCACTGCTACAGCGCCAACGATAAGGGCTGCAGACATTGGCTTTTATCCCCAAAACAGAGAGGCAGAGAGCTGAAGCTGTCATTTTTTACTACACACACACACACACACAACTCCTGACATGATATGTTTTAACATAACAACCCATCAGCCCTGCAGCCAGACAAACCACATTATTTGTGCTCACGTCCACTCTGGCCTGATAAACACTCCCTGGTCAACTCCTGCGGTTCTGCTTTCCGGGTCCAGGTGAGTTTCTGCAAGTCATTGTGAGGCAGCTCTCCGCACTGGTGCAGTGGAGTCCAAAGAAAGTGACTTTTCATCGCCGCGTTCGCCTGTTCAGTGCCGGTACCGGCCGTACGGAGACATCTGGCCCAGCAGAGGGAAGGCGACGTAATAGCCGATGGCGGAGCCGAGGACGACGCCCAGGAAGATCCAGACATTGTAGGACATGACGCAGAGCATCAGTATGTAGCCGAGCGTCACCTGCAGGACATGGAGGCACGTCTGGATGACGTGCAGCAGCCAGCTGCAGACCAACACATTCTGTTCATCATATTGCTAAGTTGGGGTGAAACAGTGCATAAAAATCTCACGCTTCGGCATCTCATTGGTTCCCTTCAGTCTAGAGAAATGAATAAAAAATAGTCAAAGTTGTTGTTTAAGGCTCCTCTTTTTAACTAAGAGTGCAGATATTTGAGAACAAATGTTTAAATTAGGGCTAAAACGATTAATCAGAACGATTAACCGTAAACTGGAATATATGGCTGTAAAAGTAAAATAACATTTAGAGGAGTAATTAGGCCAATATATGCATGCAGTTGAATTCAAGATAAAAATGTTTTACCCAAAATTCCTCAAGTGGCTTCTAGTTCACTAAAAGGTTGTTGCATTTTAGGAAATAAATTGTTTATTTTCTTATTTAAAAAATTTTATTCCATTCTTCTTGTTGCATTCCTAATATTAATATAAAAAGGTTTAAGTGGTTAAATAAAATAATAAAAAATAAATAAAAATTAGCTCTCGGTTTGGTTGAAGTGAACTCTGGAGCTGTTCGAATGTGTATGCGTACGCCAAGCGGACCAAAAGCAGGAAGTGGACTACAGCACAGGAAACTCTGGGTAAATACAACCCAACAAACACGCTAACTAGCATTAGCTGGAGAAATGTCTGGGTTTTTTTCAACCAAAGACAAAAAAGATATCTTACAAACGCTAAAATCTAACGTTACTCCATTTTTGCTCACATTTGTTAAGAAGGAAGTGAAGCTCAGTGGCTTCAGAGGTTTTTGTTTGATTTGTTTGATTCTTGGTGTAGCGCCCCCACAGGCAAGGAGGGGAACAGCATGTTCAAATAGTTTGGTTCATTTAACAAAGCAGTGTGAAAGAGAACCGCAGCAGCAGAAAATGAAACAAATGTTGCAACTTTGTGGCAAAATCCTTTAATTTCCCTTAAGTTTGAATATGAATCAAATTCCTTGTTTGTGCACACAATCTGGATCCACAAATTTGATGCAAAGTTGTTTGTGCTTGGTTTTAGCGTCGCTTTTTAAAATTGCACTATAAAACATTTGTAAATATGTTCGATATGAATATGCGTAATCGCCTCTCTCCTACTAATAAACCTCAGAGACTCGTTCCCACCTGTTCCTGGCGCTCGGCGGCTTTGTCTCCGTGGGGGTGAGCGAGGCCTCCGAGGGGCTGGCGTCCAGCGCGGAGCAGCTCTCCGTGCGGCCGGACGACGCGATGGCGTACGCCGACGGAGGCTGGGCCAGCCGGGAGCTGCTGCTCAGCCAAACCCGCCACACTTTGAGGATTTCAAAGACGACGGTCAGCAGCAGGACGACGAACACCGACAGCACCATGCCTGCAAGCAGAGAGAAAGAGACAACCAACTCACAGAACAGCCAAATAAAACAGACTAAATAACGAAAAGTAGATTTCAGTTAACGAAACCATGTTGTGCACTTATAAAACTAACTAAAATAAACTAAAATTATAGATATAATATCATTAATTTTCATATTTATGAATCTATTAAGCTTTCAAGATGATGTGAAATTTATTTTTTTCCAAACACAAGCAGTTTATGTCAGTTTTCGGGAAATTACAGCGCTCCGTATTCCTCCTGGCGGCTACGCTACGCTACGCTAGTCCACAAAACGGCGACCGCAAAAGTCAGGATATACAGCTCCGAACTCGGTTGCTTGTTCAACAATAAAAGATTATATCTTTTAAAAATTATATCTTCTGTTGAGCATTCAATAAACAATCGCAATACAGTACTTTAGGTATTAAAAAACTAAACTATATTTAACTAATAAAACTAGCAAACATGCTCTGAAAAGCTAATTAAAACAAACAAAAAGTCACAAAAAAATTTAACTATAATGAAAAACTCAAAACTATTATAATTCTGACAGCTATCAGACATTTTATCATGTTTGTCTTAATCCAAAAGCAACAAAATCAACAAGCATTCAATGCAACACTTAGAAAAAATATCCCCTGTTAAACATTATTTAAAGTTTTATTCTGACCGTCTTCGTTGTTAAACATTAAACCGAACGTTTGCAGAGAGGAACAGCATCTGGGTTTTTCTCACATGTTTATGAAACCTGCAGAGTGGGAGGAGTTTATTACTGGAACCGGCAGAAACACGACTGAGTAAAACTAAACCAGGAACTCCTCTGCAGATTAAATAAAGAAAACATAAAAATAAACTTTATACATCTCTCTTTACGAGTTAAATAACAGCAAATCTAATGAGTTCAGTATTAAGATTTCTAGAATAAATCTGACAGACCAGTTTCAGCAGAATAATTTCAACTAAATGGATGAATGTGTTGATTTTTATTGTTAACATGTTATGATCTGCTAAACAATTGTATTTAAAAAGTATTTATATGAACTTTTGCGCTCAACCAACCAGTTTCTTTGCTCTGATACAAAAATAAAGGCAGCAAAGTTTTATGTAAAATTAAAATACTCCATCACATAAATAAAGGTATGCAGTTTTAATTCAATCAGTAACAGTTGTATTTATTCATTCATTTATTTCATAACAGTGTTTTTGTTACACTTTTGTAAAGCTACTTGCAGCTATTTTAGGGACATTTATTTTCATTTCCTTTACTGTTTATTTTATGTTCCTGTATTCAATAAGTTTTCTTTGTGGGGCGCAGCTTAAAATAACAAAGAAATAAGATGAAGAAGAAGAGAGACCAGGCCAATTTCATGGCAGATTTTTTTCTGAACGTTTCAAATTTTTCTAAATTTACTGACCTTGAAAAGCATCTCAGACTTTCGACAAAAAAAGTCTTAAAATCTGATTATCTCCCGTTATTGTGCGAGTTTATTAGTGTATTTATAAGTTGTTCTACTACTAAATTCTGCTAGCAATTATAGAATCAAACTGTTAAAAAAGTCATGTGACAAAATGTCTTTCATTTATTAATATGCGAATTAATTCCACTCTATTTAGCTCCGCCCATATATGGAGCTCCACCCACAAACGAAGCCCCGCCCGCAGATGAAGTCCCGCCCCTTCATTTGAATACAAGAACATGAAGTTAAAACTGTTAAGAAATAAATCCCTAAAGTACATAACGTAGCGCTATAAAATAACATTATGAAATAAATAACTCTGCATTAAAATAATTGTTTTGTTTTTATTTCATGTGGACATTTGTTTATTTGGAGTATTTATTATTATGCAAGTTTTCTCTTTGGCATCTGACTTGAGACCCAAACAGTTTGACTTAAAAGAAAATCTAAATAAACTAAATTCAGATAACATTTCAACAACAACAAGCGAAATTTTTCAGATATATCTGGTTTCCTACCAAATCCAGTCTGGATGTATGGGGATCATTTTCAGTTTGGTAGTTTGTTTCTGTGATCTTTTATCATGCGTTCTGATCTGTGACATTTGAACAAGTCATTCTGGTTCTGATGGGTTGACCTCAGGTGAAAGGTCGTCAGACACGAAGGAGCCTTGCTCACCTGCAGGGCCGTGAACGTTCCAGAAGTCGAACAGCAGGGTCACGCTGCTCGACGCCTCAAAGGTCATCTGACAGGAAAAAGAAAAGAAAGAAAAGCTTAAACCAGTTGTTTACCTGAAATATTATTGTTAGTAATACGCTTCCCGGTCTTTGTGGAAAACATATGAGCTTCATTTACTTCATATTCAAGCTACTAAATAACTGAGTTGCAGCCTCTGTGTGACCCGATTTCACCTGCAGACGTGACTCTGCTCAGAAATGGTCATCGCTTCAGTCCAACTTTCATTTGTCTGAGAGATCCAGACTGACGGGACCGTTTTGGGATTCTCTTTTCTGTTTCTGCACTCTGCAAACACAAACAGCAGTTCCTGAAACGGTGAAGTAACTGGCAGCCTGCTGCTGTGGCCGATCTCTCCTCGTCTCGTCTCTTCAGTCAGAGTGGCGCTTTGTCCTCTCCAGCTGCTGTGGATGTCGGACTGAGACATTCTTTGTGTTCTGTTAGCAGCCCGACTCGTCACCCGTCCGTCACCAGTCCGGGTGTGAAGATCTCTGAGCAGCTGCACTCTCAGCCTGACGACAACCTCTAAACTCCCAGTACTCCCAGTACTTACAACACCAGAACCTGCAACGGTATGGCGCTTTACCACAACACCAAAGTTTTACTACAATTCCAGCGTTTTACCGCAACACCAAAGTTTTACTACAATTCCAGCGTTTTACTGCAACTCCAAAGTTTTACTACAATTCCAGCGTTTTACGGCAACTCTAAAGTTTTACTACAATTCCAGCATTTTACTGCAACTCCAAAGTTTTACTACAATTCCAGCGTTTTATGGCAACTCTAAAGTTTTACTACAATTCCAGCGTTTTACGGCAACTCCAAAGTTTTACTACAATTCCAGCGTTTTACGGCAACTCCAAAGTTTTACTACAATTCCAGCACTTTACTGCAACTCCAAAGTTTTACTACAATTCCAGCACTTTACTGCAACTCCAAAGTTTTACTACAATTCCAGCGTTTTACGGCAACTCCAAAGTTTTACTACAATTCCAGCGTTTTACGGCAACTCCAAAGTTTTACTACAATTCCAGCACTTTACTGCAACTCCAAAGTTTTACTACAATTCCAGCACTTTACTGCAACTCCAAAGTTTTACTACAATTCCAGCATTTTACGGCAACTCCAAAGTTTTACTACAATTCCAGGGCTTTATTGCAACTCTGAGATGCTTTATTGCAACTCCAAAGTTTACTACAATTTCAGCGCTTTACTGCGGCCTCTACTGAACCAGCCTGGTGTTGCTCAGTAAATCTCTTCCTGACATTTTTTCTGATTTCCTTTAACTTTCCCATCGTGTCCATCCAGAAAGCAGAGTGTTCCAGTTGTGGCCTTAAAAATCCATCCACAGGTGTGACTCCAATTAACTCAAATGTGTTGGTTAACCAATCAGAAGTTCCCAAAGCCATGACATCACAGTTCTGGCTTTGAAGACTTTAATAATCTCAGGCAGATTCTTTCTCTCATTATTGTGTCTTTTAGCAAATGGAATAAACAAGAAAAGTTTGGTCTGATTTATCTCCAGACCAAGTGAGGGATGAAATGTGTCTTTTTATTTGGTGTATTTAAACTTCTGGTTTCATCTACACTCATAATGACGAGATATGTGACTTTCAATGAACAGAGTTATGTAAGAAAGAGGAAGAACTGCATCCAAATTCATTTTAGCTTCCTCTGTAATCTAATTACTTTTTCTGTTTCTTTACTAAACGTTCAAAACATTTGAATAAATACGTCAAGCTAATAAACTTTACAAATTAATAATAACGAAGAGTTTCTGGGAACGCAGCAGACGCGTTTCATCAAATTATGAGTCAAGCCAAACACAAACATGAGTCGACTGGCAGGCTGATAATTAGGAGATTATCCAGACAGATGATTGAGAAAACCTGGATTTTCCATTTTTCCAGATGAACAAAGAAAGCTGAAGCGCAGACATGAAGTCAACCTAATGATCTGAAAGCCTCATATGCAACATTTTACACAACGAAGCACATTTTAGATGCGATTGTTTTGGCTTTACATGTCAAAGCCACCTTAAAGTCACAGTTCTCCAGGATTTCTGACGACCCGTCATCGTTTCTCTATGGATTTTTGTTGCTTTTCCACTCGGTTTCCCTCAGACACTCGATGGTTTCCAGAGAAATGCCTCCCATGTGTTTATTAAACCACTTTACTCCAACCTGTTGATGATCAGACAGGTTGAGGCACATGAACTCACATGAACTCGCGTTGCGTCACCTGAAGCCGTAATCAGCAGGTTTGTGAAACAAATCTAACAGCTTCCTTTCAAAATCTTACACTTTTCACATCTGGTAAGGATTATCCTACAGTAAATTCAGATTTTGACTTCTAAAAACTTATTCTGTTAATAAAAAATTAAAGGTAGATGCAGTTAAAGAACCACAGGTTCAGATTACAGCTGTCATTTCAGACAAAAAGGACGCCTCAAATGGCTTTTTATAAACATTTATTATGAGAGTTCAACCATCTGTGAAGGTTTTCTACCAACTAAAAACTAACAAAAAACCATTTAATTCAAAAAACAAAAGAAAAAGCCATTTAAAGATAAATATAATTTAGATACAAGTCAATAAAAAGCACCTGTTTATTACAAATTTATAATTTTCTTTTAAACATTTTAACACAGAAGAGTAAAAATGGGAAAATCTGATTTATTTTTGTTCGCAATCCATTTTCTTTCCAATTAATCTAAAAATAAAAAGCTACAGATTTTAAAATCTCATAGTTTTCCAAACTTAAGTGTTGAGATTTCCTAAACCATTAAAAAAATATATAATAACTGAGCAACTGGATTGATTTTAGGGGATGGTGAAACTTTATATTGATCAAGTTTTAATATTTTCTAACCCATATTAATGAAAAAAAAAACTCAATTATGATTTAAAACCACAATATAGAAATTGTCAAACAAAAAAAACTTTAAGTTTAGCGCTGTAAATCAATCATATTGTGTGCAATTTCAATATAAATCAATGTAAAATTGTACTTTTTCCCTCTTAGTAACTTAGATGTTTGATTAAAGGGGCAAGTTTGTATATTTAAATATATTCCTAAGTCCAGTTTCTGTATCAACAGCAAATTCCACAGTTTTCTTTCGTTTCTAAGTTTTTGTAGGAAAAATGTTTCAACAAATATCGATACAGAACTATCGAAAATTTGCGCAACAGTCTTAAAACCTGCTGAACTGAGCTGATATTTAGAAAAATATGCGGCTGGTTATGCATCTAAACATGTCAAGTAAAGAAGGAGAGTTGATAAGGAGAGATGTTTTATGATCTTCCAGTTTAAAACAGTGAATGTTTGTTAAATTTAAGCTTCCTTCAGTAGTTTGTTAAAACGCTAGAAAGGATTTTACACACACTAATAAACTTATAATGGAGCATAACCCAGAAAGCAACATAACTTCCTAATATGTTGGCTTTGCTTTAACTCCAAACAGAAAGCCTACCTGCATGTTGACGGTGAAGCTAACAGTTACGGTCTCAGCTGGTGTTGAGTTCGGGTCCCATCAGAACTTTAGCTGTAACTCCGAGTACCGACAGCAACGGGCCACCAGCTGAACGGAGCACTTCTCTAATGAACAGAATCACAGCGGCACGGTGTGGGGAGGTTAAACCCGTGACATAAATAACCCCCAGAGGCTCACGGGTAATGGAGTCTTTTACAGCCATTCAATTCTAACGATTAAAATAAATGTTCCCATCGGTTCAGGGTGAAAACTGGTCAAAAGACGAGCTCGTATTCTGTTCTAATCCCTGAATAACGCAGCTTATTAGCGTTAGCTCCCGAAGCTAGCGCAGACGTTAGCTCTCGAAGCTAAAGCAGACGTTAGCGCTCGAAGCTGGCGTCATAATGTTTGCTACTGGTACCATGTGACTAACGGAAATGGCCGAGCGAAGCCGACTAGCTTCGGCGTCTTAACAGCTGATCGGAAGTGATGAGCGCGGCGGGAAAAAAAAAAGCCCCCCCATTAAAATGATGCGAGTCCGCCATGTTGTGAGTGGCAGATTTTCCCACAAAAGCAAAAAAAAAAAAAATTGGTATCTCTGTTAAAAGAAACAATAAAATCAACTAATTTTGACAAATCATTTCTTGACATGTTTTAACGTTAGTGTATGTCGTGGTTATCACTAAAATAAAAACTGAACAATATGTAAATCAAAATAAGATTGATTTAAGTTCTAAGATGTTAAAGTTAACATCTTATAACACAGAATCACCTAATTTATTTTCAGTTATGGTAAAACTACAATTATTATTTTTGTCTTTCAAACTTATGGACATCTAAAACGTTTGTATTAAAAATGTACATGGACGTATAAAAATGCATCTCAACATCCCGGCAACTAGCAAATCAAAATAATTTTGCTAATCTTAACGACCCATTAAAGTTTCTTGTGTAAATAAATGATCAAAAGAGAAATACTGAATAATATTAACATTTTAAGTACAACAAAAAAATGAAAAAATTGTAAAGGAATAAATACTTTTCCAACACAAACTGACTGTTTAAACTACAAAAACACATCATGTGATTTTTATTATTATATTGTACAGTACAACCCTGATTCTGCACTGGAAACATTACATGAACTGGTCAAGGTGCTTTTCTCAGTATATTCAAACTGCACCTGTAAACAATTTACAAGTAGAAAAATACAAAACTAGACGCCACTCGTTTACATGTAAAAGGAAAAAAAACATAAACAGTAGGTTTTCATAAAGCTATAGTGCCTTTTGTTTAAATAAACAGAAGCAGGTCTGAAAGGCAGCACATGTGGAAATAAGAGTATGTCACATTTGTTTTCTAAAATCAGATTAAAAAAGATAAAAGGTCCAGTGTCTCATTGCTTTATGAGCTACATAGAGTGCAGTCCAGTAGATTTCTCTGTTAGACAACAAACAGAACTGGCTCATGTTGAGTAAAGTCCAGACGGCTTAAGGCGTGAAGTCACATTATTACAGAGACTTTAACATAATTACGTTATGACAGATCTAAACCCACTGATTTCGTCTGACGTTGATTTCTTTAAAAAGTGAGAAAACACTCAGAAAACAAATCAGAACAGTAGTTGTGCTTTAGATTCTCACATTTAGAGGAAGGGCGAACGTTTTCAACAGGGTTCCTTCACACTTTCAATGCTTTTAAATGCGCACAGTGTGGATGTTTTATGTGACTTTAGTGCATTTTTGTTGCAATATTGAACTAATTAATTAAATAAAATACACCAAATTTAGCGACATGCTAATTTCCAACATAGCTATCTTGAAAAAATGAGACGTCAAGCTTGTTATAAAGTGACAACAGTTTGATTCAGTCATTATTTGTTTTTTCTGAGGCGACAATTTTATTATTTTATCTCCAAATAATATCTAGAATTTTTTTGTTGAAATTATTTTTTTAATTTTCATAAGGTCTTTAGATATTTAAGCTCAAATCCTTGAATAAAAAGGATAATACAAACAAAATAAGTTGCTAGTTGAAGCTAAAAACATTAAATCATGAATGTTTTGACAAAAATAAACTTTTGTTGCTCCATTTCTACCCTTGAGTAAAAAATAACAAGATATTAAACTTGGAAATTTAGTAAAGTTTACCTCAACAAGATCAGGTTCTTTCAGTTTCCATTCAGGTCTGAAAATATGCTACTTTAAAAACAGAATACTGCAAATATTGTGGAAATCCAAACATTATTTACCTTAAAACACACTGTTTTAGTTTTCCGTAATGTTTCAGGAGTGTGAAGGGACCCAGATTGACAACAAAGTGGCAGAAAACATCAACATTCAACATAAATAAAGAGATTTTCTCAAAAACTCACAAATAAACAATCAGTTCACTTCCTTTCCCCTCTTCTGAGCCACACCAAATAAAATATTTTAAATGTGCAAAAGAAAAACAAAGACATTAGATGACGACATAAAAGATTCACAAAATCAGGTGATGAGGGAAAATCTGCTTAACACAAAAATTAAATAAAAAAAATCAGTGTGGCATCTTGTTTTTATATCTTAAATCCAAATCCCTCACACACACACGCACTCGCCAACACACACACTCAAAGTTTCAGAAAGTGCTGCTTTGTGCACATTTGCGTTGTCGTCTACAGGCTACATGAGCGTTAAGGCAACAGAAAAGATCCTCAGACTCGTTTTAAGATGCGTTTTAGCGACAGCAGAGACCGGAAATTTAAAACTCAAGATTTAAACGGTGAGTTGAGGTTAAGCCTGTACCAGAACTGACCACCGGGGGGCGCAGTGGGACTTCCAACCTAAATTATTACAGATTAAAGTGGAGTATTAGGGCTGGACTAAGATTTATTTATTTATTTTTTTAATTATAAGAATAAAGTCTTTAAAATTAGGAGAAAAAGTTTTTTTAATGAAAGATTGTCCAGTTTGTGATTCAGTCGTCTTGCTGCTGGCAATAATCTGATGCTGATGTCTTATAAGATAAAATATGTCCAATTTATCAAACATTTTAATATTAGATATTTAATCTGTCATCATAAAACTATTACTTCATTCTACTAATATTAATATTTTTCTAGTAATACGAGTTTATTTTGTATTATTTCAACTTTCTTCTCATAATTACGACTATTCTTGTAATGTTATGACTATCCTCGGAACATGAGTTTATTTTCATCTTACAACATTTTTATTCTGGAATTATGAGTTTATTATTAAGACTTTTTTATTCTTTTATATTACAACTTTGTCTTATAACATTGAGTTTTTTCATATTACAACTTTTTATTGTGTTATTTATTCTCATAATATTACACAATTCTCACATGACTTTTTTATGGCAATATTGATTTCTTTTGAATAAAAAATGAAACCAACATAAGGTGGAGCAAAAGACAAAGTTTAAAAACATTCAGTTAAACTAATAAACCAAGTCAAACCTGTTATCTTTCTAATTGGTCTCGATTTATCGCTCTATTCATTGCTTTTCCGTTAGACAGAGCAGTTTGTAAACTTTTCCAGTAGAATATTTGCTAAGCCGATTGATTTGGATCAATCAATCAATCAGGCGTTTTCTTTAAGCAACCGACTTGCAATATGAGTAAGAAGGCAGAAATAGTTTGAAAACGCAGCTAAATACCAAAGGAAAACATTCACAAAGTCAGACCTAGAAAAACGACAGTTTGGAAACAAAAAACAAAACAAAACAAAAAAAAGAGTTTCTTTTAAGATAAAATCACTAAAACATCCTTCAGAAGGAGTTTCTGTTGGGTTCTGAGGTGTCTGCATCATCGTCAGACAGACGCAGCAGACGAACTGGCACATTACAAACGCACAGCTGCTTTGTTGATGAGTAAAACATCTGGGGGCCAAATACACGACCCTGATGTACACCCAACCGCTCAGATTTGTTACGACAGCAGAAAAGGGCCAGACGGAAAGGTCCGAAAGCAACCGGGTGCTACAGTTACTCTAAAGGCATCACAGATGCAACAACTTGCAGAAATAAAAAAACAGATTTCACACTCCTCCCAGAAAAAAAACAGGTCCTGTCACAGAAAATCCTAAATATTGATCTGAAAATACTTTTTAGGCACAAAGTTCACCTGTTGGGTCTGACGTTATCGGCTGGGAGACGAGGCGGAAACCAAAACTCTTAGAGAAATAAGAAACGATCCCTTTTTTAGTCCAAACGGAGCGTCTGCAGAGCGGAGTCGTCCTCCAACGAGTTTCTGTCCGGATGGCGGGGAAAGCAGCCAGGCGGCGGCCATGACGCTTCACCGTCCGCTTCTTCTTCTTCTACTGTCCGCTGTTAAAACTAGAGTCCACGCTGCTGCAGCTTTCCTCGTACGTCGGCGGCGGTTCTGGAACACAAAGGGTCCGGAATGAGCAAACATCTCTAAAGACGGAGATATTTACGTCAGATTACGGCGATGTAAACGTTTCAGAAATGAAGATTTTTACTAGATATAAATTTCCGGATTTCTGAGGATATCAAAAAGATGAAACCAAACAACGAATGAACTGACGAACGAAACAAAAAACACAGTTGATGTTGGATGGATGGATGATGGATGGATGAATGTTGGATGGATGGATGTTGGATGGATGGATGGATGGATGGATGGATGGATGGATGGTAGGATGGATGTCGGATGGATGGATGTTGTTGGATGGCTGGATGGATGGATGTTGGATGTTTGGATGGTTGGATGGATGGATGTTGGATGGATGGATGATGGATGGTTGGATGGATGGATGGTTGGATGTTTGATGGATGGATGGTTGGATGGATATTGGTTGGATGGATGTTGGATGGATGGATAGATGGTTTGATGTTTGATGGATGTATGGATGGATGGTAGGATGGATGTCAGATGGATGGATGTTGTTGGATGGCTGGATGGATGTTGGATGGATGGATAGATGGTTTGATGTTTGATGGATGTATGGATGGATGGTAGGATGGATGTCAGA